>VZTU01019100.1:18851-102410 GCA_013400835.1 Zapornia atra
AGTTGAAGTGCTACAACTAATCCCAGTGCTACTGCAGCACCTGCATGCCACTGAAGCAACTGTGGTGCTGTGAAAGATAGCCTTAACTTGGACAAGGGAATTAAATATTCCTGGAACTAGTTAAAACCATCATGGCACTGCAGTAAGGAATAAATATACTTTTATTTTTCTTTTGAAGATTGATTTAAGGGAACCCAATTTCAAACTCAAGCAGATTTTTTTTTTTGGAGGACTGAGAGACTGAGTGCAGTAGGACACAGCCTGAAAGGGCATTTTTACTCTAATGGTAGAATTCTCCTTAGTAAAGGAGATAAGTCGTCTTTCCTTTGAAGTTAAGTCATATACCTTGCCCTAGAACAGGGAGAAAGGCTGATGCTTTTTAAATCCATGAAAATACAGACATTGCTGAAAAGTAAAGGCTTGAAATTATTCTCATTTCTCTTATTAATTTTACTGTCTTTTGTCATAAGCTTCTGTGAGGTCAGGACTGGATAACCCCTATTTAAATAGCTAAAGGAAAAACCTACCTTCTCTCTTTAGTCTCCTCTTTGATCACACCAACTGGCAGGGATTAAATCTTAGCCTGTATGCAGTGTAACAACTTTGAGAGCTATATTAGCTTCCCCCAACCTGCTGAATCTCAGGCTTTGCTACAACTTTCAGTATACTCAGCAATTTGTAAAAAAATTACCATTTCACTGTTGCAGATGCCTGCTTTCACAGTTAGATTTCCCAGATCTGTTTTCAGATCTTGAGCTTCATTTCTAAACAGGTGTGACAGCTATATTCATCTTTCCCATCTTGAATTCAAGCAAGATGGGGAGTATCTAGCAATGTTCTGAAATGCCAAATAGCCTATTCACATTAACATATTGACAGAAAGCTCCACCACAGTAAAAACAGAGCTCTGCAGAGGTGTGATGGTGGGTTTAGGCAGCACTGTAGCTTTTACCTGATATGGATACCCATTCCAGCACTGTCTGGTATTCCAGAGCCAGGGTGTCTGAGAGAGAAAGAAAAAAAAACACAAGGTCTGTACACACCATTTTGGGCAATGTAAGTGTATGTGCTTAATACAGTGAAGGAGAAAAAAACACAGGAACAGATTAAAATTTGCAATTTTTCATAGAGACTGTGAAAACTAAACACAACAAGGAGATTCCTCAAAGATTCACAGCATGAATTAGATCAGCCTGCCTGTTCACAGAGATATTTCGTTATAACCATCTAATGAAACACCACCATAACCTTACACAGTTTTTGCAGGGTGCAGGCCAAACATAATCAGGTGGTCAGAACTCACACTGCTTTCTCAATAGCATTGGAAATCTTGACCCTAGGCTCCTCAAATATTTTAAAGACCATCCCTTACATGTGCTGCTACATATAAGCATCCTTCTATACAGGGTACATCCTTCATTCCACCCACATCAGCTCAAGATAGAGAATCATACCTTCTGCTTTCCTGACGGACAGCAACTGTCCGGAGGGGACAGATCTTGCTATCACACAGAAAATACTCTGCTATCTTAGGGCAATACAGAAGGTGCCAGAGCACATTTACTGTGGCATGTATCTACAGATTCTTGGCATTGCACAAAGCTGGGCAGACTAGAAAACTGCCTCCTTTTCTGTACAACTGTCATGGTTTAGCCTCAGCCAGTAACTAACCATCACCCAGGTACTCACCTCTCTTTCCCCAAGAATAACAATAACAGTAATCATAACAAAAATACAAGTGATGAACCAATGCAACTGCTCACCGTGTGCAAAAGGTCATGCCCACACTGTTTCCAAGCAGCAACCCCACCACCTGGCTAGCTTCCCCAGTTATGTACAGAGTGTTCTGTTATATGGTATGGAACATGGCTATGGCCTCCTAGCTTCTTGTGCACCTGGCAGGGTGTGAAAAGCTGATGCATCCTTGAATTAGTGTGGATGCTACAACTACCTAGCAACAACTAAAAATATCAGTGTGTTAGCAACATTATACTAAATCCCAACCACAACACTGTACCACCAGCTACCAGAAATACAGCTAACTATCTCTGCCAAAAACAAGAGAGCAACTAAACAGACTCAGGGAAAACTCTTCTACCCAACATACTCAACCAATAAGTATTTCTACATTGAGTGCTAAGAACACAACCAAATCAACAGCTACCAAGCAGCCACACTTCTCTCTCTGTGCATGAGCAGGAACATCTCCTTTCAAATATTCATGTCTTGCAAAGCACAGCTGCATCTCAGGTTCTGGCAACACCTGGACTTTGAGAAGCACACGTCCACAGCACAAGTACCCACCCACTGGGTATCTCACTAGAAACATTAAAGAAAACTATGTACTCAAGATCTTTGTGCAACTCCTTCACATAACCTTAACTGCTCTACATCAAAGTATAAAAGGGGCAGAACACTATTAGTTGCAGCATTAAGTGCTCCCACTAGATTACATTTTTTCAAATAAATGCTTATTGCATGAGAGATGGCATTTTCTTGTTTCCACCATCAGGTGGAGCAGTTCAGTTCAGGCAAACCATAATAACAAATTCATCCAAAATACAATGGGTGAATGTCAAACCAAATAGAATGAACCCTAAGTGGAATGTTAAAGCCCCAGGCTGAGAATCAGGCTGGTAGGGATTATAGGTAGGCAGGATTTGTACCATATCAGAGACAGTAAATGCCAGAAATATTTATAGCTTGGTTCCCAACTGATACTTAAGTTCTAATTGTGATTTGTCTTCCAGAAGGGTCCTTATAGCCTTTGTTGGGTAACAGTGATGTAGTATGATTGCTCCTCCTAGAATTTTGAATGTGTCCTCCACATGGAAAATAAGATACAATAAAACTTGCACACCTATCCCCCCAGTGCTCCTGTAAGGGAAAGGAGCCATTCTTACAGTAACCTTAGCAGTATACCAATATTTAATATATCAGACATCCTAGAGTTTCTGACATGCCTCGCACAAGGATGCTGTAAGGATGATTCGAATCCATCCAAACGTCTTCTTCTCTCTATTAGGAATAACTATTTCATGCAAGCAATTTATTTGCTCAAACATCTCCACAGTAGTTCCTGTGCTAAGTGAGCTCTCCTCACTCCATGCAATAAAAAAGGTCTTTGAGAACAGCCGTAGCCCCTCTGCAAGTGTTAACAGATATACAGAATCTAAAATATTTCTGTCTGACAGCTGCCTAAATTAGATCCATCTAAATATTGTAGGATAATTCATAGTTTTAGCCAGGTTTGAAAAGCTGTAACTGTCTTTCACATCAGATTGAACAAGAGATAAGAGATGCTTCCTACCCAATTATTTTGCTATCTAAATTATGGTGCTACTAAAAAAAGCACATTTTTGTCTTTCAAATATTATGACATCTTAAGGCTTCTTCAGAGAGATGACTTCTATAGGAGCTGCAGATATGAAGATTTATGTAGAATTAATATGCTGAATGCTAAATAAAATAGGCCTCACTGGAGGCCCATAACTGCAAAGCTTAAAATGATACCACAAACTGAGAAATAAGGTAATATATGCCTCAGACCAATACACTGCAGAACATAAAAAACACATAAGGCTCAGAAAGCCACACTGCCATCTCAAACACAATGCTTCTGAGTAGCTTTTTGAAACCTAATGGGTCCTATGTGCCTAAGAGACAGCAGGGAACATATACCACTTCCTTACTTTTCTCTCCTCCCCAGTCTCCCTTACTCTTGACTTGCCTTGGCATCTGTAAGCTCACCCTAACTGTTGTAGCAGCAGAGGACTTTGGTTTTAGGGAAGAGGTAGACAAATAGCTTGGTTTAAGCACAGCATTCCCTTCTAATCTCCACATTGAACACAGTTCCAGTCCCGCTTAACTTCCATGTAGTTGGTTATAGTTGGAGCAAGAAGCGTCTTGTTTAGTCTTGTGAGCCTCAAAACTGTGAAATATTCTGTGCAGGAATCAGCAGGAAAGAGAGAATCCTGAAAAAGCCCACACTGTCTGCAGTGTGACACTAAGATGCACTAGTCAAGGGTAGATTAATCAGAAAGGGTCTAATACTGGCATTCCTGGGGCTCAGCTGAGCCCTGCGTGTGGCTCACAGCATATGTCTGTGAACCTCCTCACATCAGGCAAGCTCACGGCGGTGCAGAGCCCAGCGCTTCCTGAGAAGTCCCATGATGGCCAGGGAGAAAAGGTCAGCAACTTGGGTAGGCAACAGATCCCTTTTTGATGAACATAAAAAGTGTGCTACTGTTTCGCCTGATACCCAAACATCCACTTCACTTCTTGTTCCTGCTATATAATTTCTGAGGAAGAAAGGAACCTGAGGGGACTGGAGAGGAAAAGCAAACATCCTGGTAACAAAAACGCATCCTTAAGCTGGAAACAGAATTCAAAAAACTTCAGTACCAATTATGTCAGGCACAAAGCACCAGCCCTGCAATGCTGACACCCTTCCTTACAAACATCAGGGAGTTCAGATAGAAACTTAAGCTTAAGTATCAATGACAGAGGAAGATGATAAACAGCTGTTCAATCTGCTGTCATTTATAGTACTAAGGAACAAATCTCTAGTATTATAATTTTTTTACAAGAATGTCTGTCAAAAGCTCCATCAAACCTTCCTCTAATTCTGCGATTAAAGGGAGTAATTTTAAATAACTCCTCCAGAAATAAAATATCTCTCAAGACAATGGAATGACTGAGGATTTGGGGAAAAAAATCCAAAGGAAGATATGATCTGAGATGTTTGCATGCTTAGCCAGAAGACTCAGGTTGTTTTGCATCCGTTGTCCCATTCACTTACCCTTACAGAAAGGTTTTCATTGGGCCCTGGCTTTCAGAAGCCCCAAAACAATGAAAATCTGCATGTCTTGCTTAAAGTGCTGCTAGTAACTAGTATGTGAAAGGTCAGTTTTGATAATAAATGCAGGGGGAAAAAAACTAATACAAGAAAAAAAACCTCCAGTTGTGACCTTTCCTTAGACAGTTGATTTGGCTGCAAAGTATTTTTGTGTGCATTTTACCAGGGAGGCAACAGGTGCACCTAATGAAGCATTATCTTAAACTAGCAAGATAAATTTTGGTTTGTCATACAGTAATAAAAATAACCAAGAATACTCCTCTCTCATACATATGTACTGTGCAGACCCACTGAGTACAGGAAACACACAAAGGCCAAGGGCTCTGTTCTCAAAGAGACAGAAGACAGCCATACACACCACGAGCAAGTACTGTCCCATACTGTCAGCAAGCCAACCATCAGATGCATGTGTATCGGGCAAGTCATGGGTGTCATGCACATTTTATACAATCAGCTTGGGTCCATAAATATAAAAATATATACACATCAATTTGGAAAGTAATAGCTTTTGGGCAGCTACAGTTACTTCCAAAGTTTGTCTTAGTGCAAGTTCTGTTACCGTCAAGAGTTATTTTTTCTTGTACCCGACCCAATTATAAACCCCAACATTCAAGCTGTACCCACAGGCACTGGTGTTGCTTGGCCCTTGGAGGTGTAGGTCTACAGATAAATGAGATGTGCAAAAAACCAAATAGTGTTGCAGGCACTCTTTTTTTTTTTTCTGGAGACCATAAACTTGAAACAAGTGATGTGCTGAAGAAACGTGCAGAATTATATCACTGAACCTGATGCCAGCAAAACCCAGCTCTCCACAGAGCAGCATCTGCCCTTGGAGTTTGGAGTGTTAGAAAGAGTTGTTGCACACCCGAGTTACTCCTGCCCACATGGAAATGCAACTTCCAAAGAGGCTCTTCCTAAACTCACAGATGAATAAAGAAAAACCTGACTTTTCCAGCAGATGAAGAAACACAATCTGTCTGCTGTTTTTATCAGAATACAGCATGTAAAAATCCAGAACATCACATTGGAATCCAACAAAGCCTATTTATTCTCAAAACCACATTTCAAACCAAAATGAGATATCCTCAGTCCAAACAAAAAGATTTTAAGTTGCTTCTGAAATTAGAAAACCTTTGACCCTGTAAAACAAAACCAGCACAATACAGAATTCCTGAGCATTCATTGTGTACATGCTCACTTCTCTGCAATCTCAAAAGGCCAAGATTTTATCTGGCTTAGTTAATAAGTTTGGATACAGCTTTCCATAATTTGTCTCTGACAGCTACAAGCAGTATTAAGTGGAACAGAAATTAGCACTATTAATTACATTTAAGATAATACATACTTTTGGCGAAGTTCTACCCACCTCATTCTACCTCAGGCAAAGATATCCCAGAGCATTTGTGCTTACATCAAGCTAGAGCAGGTTCATGCTCCTCAGGGAAACAAGTGATACAACTAAGGCCAGATATCCCCTTGATTAGTGTTTACTTCTTCTCCCCAAACGCTGCATGCAATTTGCTCTTATCCCTAGACCTAAGGTTTGCTGTCAGTGTATCAGACAGCAAACCTTAGGTATGTTGTCATACTGATGTATGACATATACAAGCAGACACCGTCGTCTGCTTGAGTGGACCAACACCATATTCTGAGCCTGCCTGCCTACCTAAGAGTGCAACTGTAACACTGAGGGAGGAAGACACTGCACTTTCTGTTGACTGCAAAATACAGAAATATTTAACACTTTCCACCTATTTTTTTTATTATCTGGGAACTGAAAATTACAGGCTTTTAGTGAATAGCAGCATCACACATAACATCAACAGAAGTACAATTATTCATAATTAACAGTTGCTTTGGGGTATTGGGTTGTTGAGGGTTTTTTTGCAGTTGATTTTCTATGTGCTTAAATTAAATAGTATCTTAATGTTCACTTTTTTTCCTCAATTACAACTAGGGATTATAGTGATTTTGTCTTTTCCAGTATATTAATAAGCCTTCCTCTTGTGCACCGCTTGGCTGAATGAGCACTTGCATAGAGGGGAATTACTTAAATTGCTTGCTTTCTTTTTCTTTCTGCAACACCTGCATCCTCTTGGCATGGTCTGTGGAATGGCTGCTGACATCAGAAAGAAAGTCGGATTACCAGAGAGCACACAAAGCATCGTTCTGCAGTTCCCCGTGCCAGGGCCTCTGTGTTCTAGGGGAAAAACTACTCTGCCCGTTTGTGGTAAAACTAAGAGACATTTCAATAAATTAATTTCTTAGATGAAATTCCACAGCAACCCTGAATCTCCTTCCCCATTATCTTACTCTGCTCAGTGGGGATCAGTGTAAGCATAGCCTACTGCTGCCATTCTTTTTTAAAGGAGTATATATATATATATATATTTATATATATATATAACACCTGCTGCTGCATAAAATGTACAAAGCAATACACTTTTCCCCTACTAATTACAGAAAAACTCCTCAGTATTAATTGTTGTGAACGAAGTCAGTTTTACAAGTTACAGAAAGTTACCTTTTTTTTCTCAGTAACAGTATTTTGCAGCATTTTTCTCACCAGAAGAGAGAAAATGAAACTCTTCCTAATTTTCCTTTATAAAGAAACGTTCAGAGTATTCTGCGTGGATTTTTCAAAGTTTCTATCATCTTCCACTAATTTTGCCTGACTGCTGAGGACTTGAGATTTGTGATGTCTTGTAAACTTTCTTTGATTTCATTTGAGAGATGCGGGGTTTTTACTTATTATCCTCAAAAAAAATTACCCCAGATAAGACAGAATCTGAACCATCACCATCTTAACATCACCCTTTGCTATTGTCATATTTGCTTTGCTACTGCTTACTAATTTCTCATACTAAAGTCACACTGTAATAAAAAATACCTCAGTTTCTAGTCTCCGTTGGCTACTTGTTTCAGTCATCGAGGGCACGGCCTTACCAGCAAAGGATGCCAACACCACCAGCAAGCACTGGATGAAACGTGGAATAAACTGACTCTCCACAAACATCGGTGTTTAGTCACACATCAAAATGAAGTACACTTCCCTCTACCCGGTTCTGACAAAACACCATGCTGGGAACAGAAGGAACTCAGCCGAACGACAAAACCAGAGCTACTATTTTGCATGAAGTTCTGTGTGCTCTTCTTTCCAGGGGCTAGTGATTTGGTTTAGGATGCAGCTGCTTCTCTCACCCAGAATAGCATTTTCATAAATTCTTCAGAGACCCAAGCAGTCATTCATATTTCTTGGCACAACTGACAACAAAAGTGAAGACAATGTGACACCAATAAACCTCCTGAGGTTTCCTTCTCATTTATTGTGACAAAGCAAGCTGTCACAAGTTTCTGCAGAACTGGGGGTTTTTTCTATAGAGCTTAGCGCTTTGTGTCTGTAGAAACAAGGTGTTGGGGGGGCAGATGCTTTTGCAATGAAAAGCACTGGGTCTCTCCTCCCAGCAATCTGCACTGCTGACTTCCAAACAGAAGTAAAAATGGTACTTCTACTGATCAGAAACTATACAATACATGGAAGAATACGTGAAAGGCCAAGATTAGCAACTGTCAAGGGAAGATGCACTTGACATTTCAAATGCAAATATATGTGTGTGCACAAAAATAGTTTTAGAAAAAATATGAATTCAAGGTTGAATTTATTTACATAAATGATCTTTAGACAGGCAGAGTAAGCTCCACGCACCACATGCATCCACTTTTCCCTTTACAAATCTGATGCACAGAGATGTGGCTTTTGTATCTTGTGCTGATAAACATGTAATATCAACTTCCAAACAATGAGGAAAATGAAGATGGGAAGAGGAACAGATAATCCTAGCAAATCTGGAAGGAACTTAGCACTGAGGCATTGCATGAACAAAAGTGAAGAACACTCCAGCTGGAGAAGCTCATGGCTGCAGCATCTCCTCACCCTGCTCTGACCAGCTAGCCACCAGTCCCCTCACCGGGACCAGCCATCAAAATACTTGACATCACATGTGTACTTTCTGACACTGCCTCTGCTAGTTGCTTTGTAAGCAAAACTTTAAAACTTTCACCTTTGTGGGTAATGCTAATAAAACTTTCAAGGATTGTTTTGTCATGAGCGGACTGTGCAGCCAGTGGTGCTATGGCAGTTTAGAGCTGCTGAAGGTCTATGTAAATATTGTAGAAGTCCAGCTAAAGTTATTACTCATTTGCAAGTAACAGGTTTCCCAGTGACACTACTCAACGTATTCTGTAGTCACTCTATCTGCACTGAAGAAGAATGCATAAACTGTAATGGACACATTCAGCCAAGCACTCCAGATGCCAGATAACACTTTGGTGAAGCAAAGGAGCTGTAAACCTGTTAGCTTTACAGCTGCATTGTATTTTTTGATCACAGAGCCAAACCACATCAATTAGCCTAGGATTTGCATCTAAGAAGATATTTATTAATTTATTTTATTAAAACACACAATGCACAATTGTAGGTCTGGAATGTGTTTGTAAAGAGAGAGTGCTGAGGTTTCTGTTTGGCAAACCATACCTTGGTATGAGTGTGACCCATAAAATGATACCTTTTGCAGACCACCAAAAATGCCAAGAGCAAATTAATAAAAAATAAATAGGGCAGTTCTCCTTGGAAGATCACTGCAGAGCTATGTGATTTCAGAATACTCCTCATTTCCCTACAGGATGCGGCTTCAGCAAAGCTCCAGGGCTTCTAGAGCTCTGTGCTCTGAAACTACAGTTACTCAAAGGCATACAGGAAAGTGGTTAATAATTAAACTCATCATTACACATTACTTTCTGTAATTATAGCTCCTATCTGTGGCTGCTTTGCCAGAAGAATTCATCTGTCTTACTTTGGCCAGCTGCCGACTTCCAGGCCACTTGCTGATGGGAAGTGCTTACCACATCCTTCATCGTACTCCTGATACTGACTTTGGAAACCCCCAGGGTGCTGTTTTCCTTTTCAGGATTCACCATGTGCCTAAGGGCTTGCTTCACTGACATACAACGTGTCCTGTCACTGCCTGTAGCCCACAATGGGAGACAGAGTAGACTTTTAATAATAATAAAACAACAACTCCTTACTAAGTCCCGAGGCACAATTTCACACACAAAACCAGATGTTTAAGATTGTGGCACTTATGAGCCTCCACTGCCTATTGGAAAGAAGTTGTATAGATCAAAACCAAAGTACCTTCTACTTTCTACTCCTCCAACTGTTGTGTTTTGATGTAACTTGCAAATTGCAAGTTCACAGGACCAAAATTTATCCTCAGAGAGGCAAGAGTGTGTTTGAATCACACAGTACCACTATGAGCAGTTGGTGAGGAAACCTTGCGTCCGTGAACTCCTCACTTTCAGTGCTGCCACTAAAACCTATAGAGAAAAGCTGACTGCTTGGGGGTGCTTGGGGACACCCCCAAGTCCCACCTGATGACTAAGGGAGCATAGCTCCTTCCAGACAGGTTGCTGGAACAGGTGGGATGAATGTTCCCCATCTCCAGGCACAGCAGCGTGATGGTCACTAGATGGGACACATTTCTAAGCACTTCAGCCACTAGGCACAGCTAAAGCAAGGAATAACCCTGAGGAACTATGAGTAAGGACAGACCAGCCTCTTGCCCTCCCACTCCAGTGACCATTGCATTTTGCTGTAGTTAGTGCATACAGACTGCATCAGGGCAATTCACCCATGTGGGTGCAGGTGTCTATAACAGAACTACTTCTTGGTGTAATTAATAATGCCACAAGTACTAATGACTGCCTGGGAAAAAAAAACAAAACAGTGAGAAAATCTCTCTTGTATTGTATTTTTCTCTAACAGAACAAAAGTGGGGGGAAAATGTTAATGAATTTGAACCAGTGTGCAAGGAATTCTTTCCTGCTCAGTTCTGTCAGTGGCTGGGATAACATTTATTTCACTAGAACAAAGGAAGACAACCAAAATTATTTCCTGAACCTTTAAAAATGTCTAAGCCTACATAAAGTTTGTGTCCGTTTCCTCTTTATCTTTCACCTTCCCTTCTGCCTGAGAAGGTACTCAGATACAAACCTTTTGTTCTTTCCATTTGTCATTCTCACAGTGGATCTCTTCAAACATAACTTCCAGTGTTTTCCTGCAATAGATCTACTAAACCAACTAGCAATAACAGTGGCTGGTAGAGACAGGAGCAGAGGAACTATGCTTAGGTTTTGTAACAGCTAAATCTGCATTAAGTTTTTGCATTAAACCATTAACAGTAAATTCTGGGCACAGCAAAAACCTGGGCAAGGGGAGAGTTTACTCTCTCAGTTTGAGTCTAACAAATCTTGGGGATGGGACAGGACAACAACCAACAAAAACTTTAAATCCCTGGTGAAACTCTTTAAGTCACAGGTAAGGTAACAGTAGTTAAAAAACAGAAGCAGAACTCTGAAATAGATTTTAACTTAAAGCAGTATTTCCACAAGCTAACTTATGTCATTGTTCAATAGCCAGCAGCCAAGACCATCAACAGGCAGAAGAAATGAGAAAGCTCTCAGCCATGTAACAGGGTAATACTGGAAAGGAATATAACATTAAAAAACCCACTCACTGATAACATAACTGGCAAGCTTCTCTCCTCTACTACTTTGAGAGTAAAGCAAAGCAGCATTATGACTTTAAGCCCTTATAGTGTAAAAATATGTATTGTTCTAAAGGTTATACGAGCTTAAATGAGGACACAGCTATCCTGCTGCGAGTCACTGCCTCAACAGGGAGTTCAGCTCAATAACTACAACTCAAAGCACCAGTCAGACTATTATTAACCTGGCTCTTATATCCAAATGCGTATTCTTTGTTCAGGTTTAATTAGCTGTGGAAAACAGGCCTGCTTCATTCATCTGAATAGCAAAACATGAAAAGCCCCATGCAATAGGAGTGCTGTGCTAAATGCTTTACTACAGGTAGGAATAAGCTACCTATTTTCCAGATGCATTAAAACTATTTTTATCATGAAACTGTCCAAGTAAAACAGTTCTGCAAGCATTTCCTCTAGAACTGCCATTTTTATATATAGGACACTGAAAAAATTGTATCTTTCAGAAAGCTGGGCTGCCAAGATGATGAATATTGTGCTGAAGTCAAAATTGGACACTAGTTCACAGGGGGACACAAGGTCTGGCAGCTCCTCTTTAACCGGCCAGAACAACAGTACAAGTAGTAAAGATGCTGTGTATGGCTCAGTGCCAGCTTAACTCTCCAAATTGCTGATTACATTTACTTATTGCTCTGATGTTATTAAATACCCCCAGCTGGATTCCAAGCAGATAAAGTGAATTGAATTCTAGATATGTTTTTTAAATTAATGCGTTGCTTTGCCGCTCCATGCTTATGTCAAATTTGTGCCCATTGTCTGCATTTGAAAGTCCTGTTGCCATCATTGTCCTATTACTGAATTAGAAATATCACTGACAGTCTCTCCTTTTGCTTCTTTCTTTTAAAACCTTCCGTTTCCTTTCAGCTACAAACAAATTCAGCCAGTCGGCTCAGCTTTGTCCTCTTGTGCCTGATCCAGTTATCATCTTAGCTTTAAACAGCTTACACAATATATTATTTCCTATGCTGACTGGCCAAAATGCATTCATTTTCCTTGCTGATGTACACTGAAGTGTTGGAGTAATTTAAAATTAAGTTTCTCCACTGATTTTGATCTTTCTCACAGTATGACTCATGATATGTATCTCAGACATCCAAAGCACTCTATTAATCTCAATAGTTTTTATGCCCTTCTGAAGAGGTATCTGAAACAAATTCCTTTTCCATTAGATGGGATCTAACTTTGGTCTTACTGGAAACCTTTTTCTACTCGTGACACTCATTTAAAAATGTAACATGGCATTTCTTCTGTGTCACAACAGCATCCTTCAGGAGCCTGGCACAAGTGCTCTTTCCTACTGCCACGGTGACTTAGAAATGGTTTTGCTTAGCACCTAATGCTCAGCCCTACTTCCAGAGAAAGAAGTAAGAGGATGATTGGATTTAAACAGCTGAAATTATTTTAGCTTAACAATTTTCATCACTTACAGATACTTAGCAATCTGTTTTCCCATTTAAAAAAAAAAGTAATCAAGAAAAACAGAGTCCAAATCAGTTTTACAGCAAGTACAATCTGCCACAGGCAAGCAGCATTTCCTCCCTGAGTGGCATATGTATCACATTATCTCTCCGTTAATAACACAGTAAAATATCAAATATCAACACTGTGTTAAAAGGGCTCTAGAACAGCCTCTGACATTCTGCATTTCAATCAGAGTATTTATCCAGTATCAGGCAGATAAACTCACCGAACAAAAGCAATGACAGCGTTTCAGTAACGGATAATTCAACAAGCTTTCAGGTATAACATGGGAAGGAAACATTGCAAGATGCCAACCAGACTAGAAAAAGTGCCCAACTGAATGCCTGCTTCCACTAATTCAAGAATGAAGGAGAGAGAGGGCAGCAGCAAAGGCTCTGGAGGGAAACCTGCTTCCCACTCTTGCTACACCGTTTTCTAGATTCAACTGTTGGTTAAACCAAGGCGGGAGATACTTCACAAACTTGTGCTTTTGTATCTCAGCATTAAAACCAGGAAAAAATAGCCTGGTTTAAGTAGTCTCGTTCTAAGAATCAGATAGTCAGACATATTCCAAACAGTGGTGTAAATATTCTGAGATGCTGCGTTTCTTACATTAGCCTGTTCTGCAAAATATCCAGCAGCATTAGCTTCACAAGAAAGCAGATGCAGCAGGGTAAAGCAAGAGGAGATGGAAATGATAAATGAAATACTGACCATTCCAATATACTTCATCTTTTTCCACTCCAAAAGTAACATGCAATGAATTCTGCAAATCGGTTTCCAGTTGCAGAGAAACCTTTACAACAGTCAAGTCTGTTTTACTGCTAGAAAGACTGAATACCATCTCTGACATTGGACATTTTCAATGCAGCAATTTATTTTTCAGTCTGGCAGCTGCTAGTGTTTTGCAATACATTTTTTTTAATACAGGTTAAACCTACCAAAATTTATTCCTACCTGTGATGAATCTTTATAGTAACATTAATCCAAAAAGTTAAAAAGCCACAGTTACCAATTGCTGCCTTGGGAAACTCAGCTATTACAGGTATAGGATAGCTTTCAGCGGGAGGAGTTGTCAGTACTTCAAGCATGAAGGATGTTCTCTTATGATTCCCATAACATTTTGAAGAAAAATACATTCATTCTTTATTCCTAATGACAGGAGTCATTAGGAGAGCTCCCGTGAAGGATGTTCTCTTTGCACTGCAGAAGACTTGTGTGAAGAATTTGAAACTGTACTCAAACTTTATTTCCTCAAGAACAGTATCATTCTCACTAAAACCCCACACAGCTTGAGTTTTGGGTTAGGATTATGAAAAGGCAATTTCATGGTCCTGAGCCAAATGAAAATCCAAAAGTCCAGATAAACCCTTGACACCTCTGTACCCGTTGGTTTCAGAAATCATACACTGCTGATGAATTGTAAGTAAGGGATCAGTCCAGCTGGAGTGAACCCTGTGAGAGTGATCTCAAAGTCCAAGGGCTTTTATTCAATAGGCCATTTCTGAGCTATCATATTTGTAAAACACAAGGCTTTTGGGAAACACGGTATCAGCATTATGTATTAGTTAGGTATACTTATATATACACCACAGGAATAAATACATTTATCTGGAACCTAATTTGCAACAGTGCACAAGCCCCAGAGCAGAACATTCACAGCCCAATCACTGCAGGTTTCACTTCAAATAGGATAATTTTCAAAATTATTTCCCATTTATTTCTTCATTTCCCAATCAGACACCAACGTAAGTTTGTTTGAAAGCACAGTCAGAGCTCTTCTCTATTAGCAGCTTCATTCCACTGCAGACCTCACAGCATCATGACTTAGTGTGCACAGTAACCACAAATACAGCACAGCTTCCCAAGTAAAGCAGTTAAAATGTCAACTTTGAAACTTGACATCAAGCTAGGAAGAATCCTTTCCAGCAGTATCTGGAATCAGTGACATCAGGAAAGGAAAACCATTCATGGTCATGCTCCACACACATGAATATTTTAACAGTTCTTTGCTGATTAAGTCACCTTTGCCATAACACAGCTGCTCACTCGTGACACTAGAGGGATGACTTCAAAAGCATTCTTAAAAATCATGGTTCAGTAAAACACTGCACCCAGCATGAGGCTTTTGAAAAGGCTACTGTGTGTATCTCCCATAGCGCGACGACAGCAAAGGGTCAGTGGACAACTGAGAAAAGTCCCTTGACTTCAAAGAAGCTGCAGCCTGGCTTGCTTCCCCAGCATTTCCAGACCCTTTGACCATGATCCCAGCCTTACTGAGCTGTCAGGTGACAGGGCATGGTACCAGTTAGGGAGCCAGAAGCATCCTGTTCTCACTCGCACTGGAAACTGCAATGTACAAAGATGAAATGCCTGATTTGTTCTCTTCATGTTTTGGAGAAAAGACAGGAAATAAATAACTTTCAGAAAGATTAAAGACCCTGATGCATGTCTGCTGAACCATGATTGACCCTGAGAGCTAAATCAAGGTTACTGCCAGCTCATTCTTTGGGAAAACATGATGATACTGGGTAAAGTGACCAGGGTAAAAAGATGACAACAAGAGAGGAGTGAAACAAGGCAGCCTTTCTGTAGTCCACAGGAACAAGTCAAACCTGCAGACATACAGTGGGAGAGAAGTGGGTAGAAATAGTGATCAGAAAAAAAGAAAAAGTAATACTGATATCAAAGGTAACTGAGAAGTATTGGGAAAGGAAAGATCATATATAATCATGTAAAATTTATTTTGTCCCCAGAAGAGTCCCATCACTCCCAGTGCCAACAAGCCCTGGGCTGCACAAAACCCAAGAACCAACCACAGGGAAACAGGCCACTACTACAAACCAGCCTTTCCAAAAGAACTGCAAGGATAAAGCTGTACCTCCTCCCAAACAACTCAACTTCAGATTATCCAGATATTTCCATAGCCAGTCTTGAGATTGAGAAGCCAGAAAACAGATGCTGTACAGCAGGTAGAAAATTACCTGCGATCTCACCCATGTCAGCCTTTCCAAGGTCAGGTCATTCTTTGCCAGGTTACACAAACCAGGTCAGGAAAAGAGAGAAACAAGTAACCAACAAAATCTGTATCCTTTGTTGCTCCATGGAGATACAACTCAGCTTTTAGGGGAACAATTAAGAAAAACAGCACCAGTGACAAAAAACTTCATGTACAGCTGTGAAATTAGAATCTTCCTTGTTTGTTAGAAAAAATGATTTGTGACTGAATTAAACTGCTTTATTGAGTCAGTGAAGGGAAGTTTATAACATATGCTGAACATCCCACAAGCCTGCTGAGACCCTATCTGGCTGAATGATGGAAAGATACAGGTGAACAGAGTGCAGTGAAATACTTACTACGTAACAGAGGAAACATATACTTGCTCTTCAAAATAGTAAGACTGAATCAATTCAATCTTAACTTTCCCACACTGGACATAACTTTGGGATACTATCAGCAGAGTGTGATGTGCATCCATGCATCTTTTAAGAAGAGTTTCCATTTGCAGGAAAGAAGATTAAACGGTACAAACGCACACAGAGCTGCTGGAGCGATTTTACACTAACACTAACTCTTCACTTTTTTGGGACCACCTCAGCTGTATTACTTTGGCCAAAAGTAAGAATCTACCAGCTCTTGAAGGTCCTTCAAAACACCTTACCATGACTAACCAGAACAAGGAGAGGGACAGCAGTCACATTTTATTAGGACCTGAAGCTGATTAAAATAAGCCATCGCCAATTTATCCACTTAGTGACCAGAAACTAAGACACACATTTCCTTTAAGGAGGAAGCAATGCTAGTGTTTAACAGGTAAATAAGCGAGGAACTCTGAACATATGAGTGCACCCAGGATAAACCTCAGGTTGTTCTGAAGAAAACTGAAGTATCAATGATAGAACAGATGCAAGACACAGCATACAGTGAGGTTACTAAACACTTTACTACCTTGATAGAAAGGTAAATAGCAGGATAACAAGAAACTTCCAAAATCAGAATGGCAAATAAGACACCCCTCCAGGTAAATGTCCCAGTTCCTGTGTCCCAATCTTATCTGCCACAGATACAAACTCCCAATCCTCATCAGAGAGATGCCTCTTTCCCCAAATATAAATTCTATGAAGTCACTGTGTGTATCAACAAGTATTTACTTCCTCTAAGGTTAACAATCTCAATAAAGGGAGACATACAGGAGAACTGTTATACAGAAGCAACGTCAAAAACTATTCACCACACCATGAAGCGACAAGCTCTATTTCTGTATTTCGAAGGAAGGTAGTCAGACTTTAGGCTCTGAAATTCTTGACTATAAGCAATCCAAAATGGCATTTACAAATGCTCTCCTCCCAGGGCTGTAACATTTCCATGTATTGCTGTTGCTCTTTTATTCCGAACAGAGACAAAGAACATGCTAACTCAACTGAGCAGCATAAAAAAGCACCTCACCCACAAAGAGACATTAGGAAGCCAGGTTCTCTGGAAGTGCACATAGAAACTGCAGGCTACTACCACAGCATCCCCTGCTGTCACCCAGTAATTGGCTAGCTTAGTGGTTCGTGCACACACGGGGATATGCACTTCATTTTCTTCTTTTGAAACACCCTATAGGTTCAAGAAAGAGGAGCTTTGATAAAGCAGAAGTAAAGCTCTGCTTGTTGAGGGTTTTCTTCCTCCATACTACATTGCTATTTTTACAGCTGCCTTCCACACATTTATGTCACCCGAGTAGGTTTTTGAGTCAAATTTACACATCACTATGGCTTTCCTGTTGTTTTGCAATCTATCTGCACCCCAGCAGCTGCAATTACACAGCTGACAGTTCTGTTCTGGGGGGTGGCCCCTTAGGAAGGGAGATGCAGAACTGCCACTCAAATCAGATGCATATATACAGAAGTTTGTTGTACCTGGCATTTTTTAAACACAGCCACAGTGTCCTCGTATCATCAGACTTACTTCAACAGTAAATTTGGAAAAGAGCAAGTCAAAAGTTATTTGTTTTTTCCAGGCAGATGACCCATTTCCCAGTAGGATACCTACATGCAATTTCAGGTTCCCAAGTCTCAATATAGACTCCACAGGAACCTTTACTGTGGTGAATTCATGCTCTTTTGTGAGTCTGTAATTCTCATGGGCAATTAAAGGAAGGAATCTGAATGTGAAAAGTCACCATATTTCACCTGGAAGCCTTCCTTCCAGATGTTTGTAGAATTCTTTCATTCTACAGCATTATATAGATACTGCTTAGCACCAAGGATCAGCAAGCAAATAACAAGCCGATCTCGAACTCCTCCCTCTGTTCCTTTATCACTGAAACTAATGCTAATTTTTTCATTTAATGGGAGCATAATCAGACCATTAACTCTTAATGAACCGAGTCACCATTGATTTCATTGCACACATTCCTGAAGAGAACAACGTTATCTTGTTCCTAATGTTAGTGATAAGCAAAGCAGTCAGTTTAATGCCACTGGAACTTCATGTCTTGTTGGCATCAATGCTGGGGTGGTGCTCTACAAAGAAGTGTTTGGTAGGCATGCAAATGAAACAAAATGTAGCAACATGCTGAAAAATCTCAGCTGCAGCCAGAAAGGGGAAGAAGTTGCCTATACATGATCAGAGTGGAAACATAATTGGTTAGTTATCTTTTATGCTTCCAATCTTAGTGATTTGTAAAGATACAAAGAAAGCTACAGTATATTTATTACGAGGGTTAAGGAACATGCAGGATATTATGCCAACTCTAGGAAGACCTAGTACCACGATGTAATTTCATAATCATACTTCACAGTGATGATGGTATCTGAGGCCAAGTATCTCTGTGTAAGTCAATCTCATCACATCACAGATTAACTTGGACACAGGTCTTCTAAGCCACTAACTAGCAGTACCATGTCATAAATGATCTCTGAAGATTGTAATCTTCCCAACACTACTAGGGCTCTGGTACCATCCACACAGGAGTGCTAGATCATTTAACATCATTGCCTTTACTCTGGATTACTATTAGGCTAACAAAAGTGTAAATATGGAACTTGTAAGATCTACATTTAAGATCTACTCTAAGCACTTATGTTCTATACCTTGTATGCATATATTTTAATACCACAGTGATCAAAATAAAATCACCTTTTTTCATTTAATTAAAAAATGAGAACTATGGAAATAAGCTTAAAAAGCAAAACCCACACTCTGGTTTCATATGTACGAATTACAGGAAAACTGTGAAATAGCTAAATTTTAAAAAAACCAACAAAATCACCACAAATAAAAAACCACTAAAGTAAACATCTACTTTGGGGAGAGTCTGTGGGTATTCTAAAAGAAATACAAAGCTATTTTAATTTGGGTTTCACTTAAGATGAAACACTCAGCTGAAATGGCTGACTTTGGTCCATACAGCCAAAATGTAGTGAGGCTTGACCTAACATCTCTTTCAGAAGCTTGAAAACCAAGATGGGTGGTCATATCTAGCTTATGCCAATTTGCCAAGAATGGGGACAATAAGAAGTGAATGGGAAGGTGAATGCTTTGCATTAAAAGATTTTGTGGGTCACTTACTCTTTAGCCCCAAATAATTTAAATCTGCTGTGGAAAGCAGCGAGCAATAGAATTGGCAGTGAGTAATTAAAGAAAGCTTCAATTTCTCTTTGAAAGTTGGTGTCTCAGTCTCTTTCCTCATATAGAAGAATGTTCATCACTAAATCTGTCCTTGAAAATGGAAATATTTGATGAAGAAAGTGAACTAGCTTGAACAGTAACCTACATTTACATAAATTCCCTCTTCTCAAAGGATCAAAAATGACAGAGGTAACTTCAGATCCTAATTATGATGACCCATTTCACCCCTCACATTTGCCACCATGGTGAGAAGGAGGACAGAGCATCCTGCACTACCAGTTTGTGACAGATGGGAGTTCAGCCTTGAGTAAAGGGTGCTCTTGACTGCTAGGCATGTCCTGATAGACAGAGCGCTATGGGGCACTGGTGTGGAGTGATGAGCCTACTAATCTCACAGCATCTGCTTTATACTCATTACCTAGAAAGTTAACAGCTCATTTTTATCAAATTGAAAGTTCTGGTTTGGAAGAACAGCAACAAACATACACTTCACTTCAACAATGAGACCCTTTGGGAAGCAGGAAGTCTCACCCCACTATTATACCACTTGGTAATAGAAATAAGACAGCTACAATCGAAAGTGCTAAGCTAGGAAGGCCTTTAAAAAGCAGCAAAAATCTATAAGGAACATTTAAAAAAGAAACCACAACTAATAATCAATTTAATCTTTTAGAAGCTCTGACATGGAAATGTCATTAATTACTTCACTAGTTACAGATGACAGCAAACCCCCTAATAAAATTAAGTCTTGAAGCTCTGCAATATTCATTTACTTTCTTTGACACAAAGGAGTGTCTAATAAAGAAAAAAAGTCTGAAGGCACACAGGAGCTGGGGGGGGGGGGGAATGTGCAATATGATAATTAAATACTAGTAACTTTACAGTAAAATTTTTATTAAAGTCTTTTTTCTCTAGCACATACACTTTAAGACACAATTTGTAGGCGAGGCAACGGTTTGACTGAGTATCTGGAAAGCTGAGAATTATTCCTCGACATGTAGTCCATCTGTGAGTAAGAAAGCAACTGCCTTGCCTTCTCTATTCTCTTACTGAAGACTTAATTCTCTCACTTCACTCTAACTCTTGAAAGGGGCACATGCTAATTTGATATTGCAAATGTTTGGAAGACATACCAATCACACTGCTGCACCCCTGCAGTTAAAATAACCTCCTGAGGGAAGGCAGCAGACACCAATGGTAGAAGCTGTGCTTTTACTGTTTCTGCAGGCCCAAGAAAACAGACACAATCAAAGCAGGTGGATATGGTGTAGCCATTCTACACATTATAAGAAGGAAGTTGATTCACACAATGTCACTCTATGAGTGACTTGTTCCCCTAACAAAGGTAAGGTTGACAACATATGCTCATTTGAGTTCAGAGGCACAGAGGACACCGCTAGTGCAAACCATAAAGGTCTTGAGAGTTCAGCAGTGGAATTGGCAGGAGGCAGGGAAAGTGCTGTGAGCAGCTGTTGCATGACCCAGAGCCTGTGGAAAGCAGATGTCCATATGGATAGAGGGAGAAAGCAGGAGGTTTTGTGTATTTCACATTGCTAAAAAATACCACATACTTTATCAGTGCCTGATGATGATACCATGGCCTACAACAAACAGCCACTTGCAGAACACCCTGCTGCAAATCCTCTCCCTTCCTCACCTAAAGGATTTTCCTGACTCATGGTGAATTTTATTCAGTAAAATCGCCCAACCTAAGTGTCCTGAAGGCACTTCTAAGGCAATAAAATATTTAAAACAAATTTGCAACAGCAAATTTTGAAGACAAAGCTCTATGTCAGGCATTTTTTCACTGTGAATTGAGAGTTTTAAAAAATAACAGAAGTAAGATTTTTTTATTTATGACTTAACAGCATACATCTGTCACTGGAAAGACAAAACCCAAGAGCATGGTTCAATGAGTGACACAGTGTTCATGAGAAGAAAGTTTTCAAATCTCCAGCAACATACTCAGCAATTACAGCATGGCAAAAGAATGGATATATCATGTGCAGCTGTTAATACAAAGACTTAGCTGTGGCTTTATTGGGTTCAGAAATTTCTTTTATCTAGATCAGTCATTAACTGCAGTCATGGACAGAAAGACAAGCTTGCCCTGGCATTTTAGAGAGGGCTAGGACTGCTCTAAATGACAACTTTATTAGCTTTCATGTTCTTCTGCAGGGAAGAGAAAATCGAAGCCGAAATCCCAGACCTCTTTCTCCTTGTGAGATGCTCTGTCCAGGCAAACGTAAAACTTTGATGCACTTAGTTACTGTAATTCTTAAAATAAATTATCAGCATGTGTGCCACACTGAGAGTATCACACTGTCAGAACTAAACCAGAGTTGGCAAGTCTGCTAAACAGTTAGTGCTTATCAAGCTTGGGCACATCTTCCCAAAAAGCTAGATAAGCTTGTAAGCTCTACAAAGCCACCACAGACCTAATGAAATTCTTCACAAGAATAGTGGTTTGCCAGAGTATCCTGGTTAGATCTTCCTTGGGCAGTTTGTAGGGCACGAGGAAACAAATGTTCACCCTTTGGCTGATACTGCATTGATGCAGAAATACTGGTTTGCAGAGCAGATAGAGAAGGTGACAGGAGATGTCAAAGTAACAATGATTCATGTACTGGGGGCATTACGAGAAAGATCTTTTCAGAAGGAATCCAAAAGGTGAAATACACTTCTAGGCAAAGGGCCAGCATAAAGCAAAGGACCTCAAAACTATTTCAAAGTGGCACTTAAGTAATTGATGGGCACCATGCCAGTCTTGTAGGTAAAGATTAATTTCACCCTCAAATTAAGGCAGGAACATTTAAGAGAGCCAAATGTGAATAAAACCCCATCAGGTCAGCAACATATGCAATAAAGCAAAGGAGTGTCAGGTTGCAAGGAGACTAGGCCAAGTCCAGAGGGAAGGACAGTAATATACAAGTCAGAATATGTTTTTTTCTGGCAATTCAAGAACCAACAAAGAAACTAGAAAAGGGATAATGCATTCAACACAGTGTTTCAGTGAGAGCCTTCTGTACAACTGAGTGGGTTCACTTTTCTAAAGAGACTACCTTGTGAGAGTAAGTCATTAGACCAACTAATAAGGAGCATTTCCCACTCAAGATGGCCACAACAGCTTTCTTAAATCAGGGATCTTAACTATTCAACAAATCAACCAACCTTGAATGATTCTGTTCATTTGAAAAGCACCAAAACGTAGTTTCCCTTTTAAAACTGTATTATTACATTTGGATGTTTGAAAGACATACTGTATCAAAGCATCTTCTAGAGAAAAGACGACTAAGGGGGGACCTAATTGGTGTTTATAATTATCTTAAGCATGGGATGCAGGGGGAATTGGCCAGCCCCTTTTCAGTGGTCTGTGGAGACAGGACAAGGGGCAATGGCTGCAAGTTGGAGCATAGGAAGTTCCACACCAACATGCAGAAAAGCTTTTTCACAGAGAGGGTGACAAAGCACTGGGACAGGCTGCCCAGGGAGGTGGTGGAGTCTCCTTCTCTGGAGATATTCAAGACCCATCTGGAGGCCTATCTGTGCAATATGAGCTAGGGAGCTGCTTTGGCAGGGGGGTTGGACCCGATGATCTCTCAAGGTCCCTTCCAACCCCTGTGATTCTGTGATCTTATCCAACTATCCAAAGTTTCGAGTTAACTGAGCATTAGCTTAGATTTTAAAATCAAAATGACTATTTCCAATGTGGTGATATGCTGGTGGCATATTCCGATCTTCAAAACAAGAACTTTGTAATATTTAATCTTTCTCACCCTCTTCCACTAAGGCAACATGCTGCAGTGGTGGAACTACACCTGCGGGCCTGCTATTGCAGCTGGGCGCAGTCACCATGCTTCCCAGCTTTCCAGACTAGGTATCTTAGGGATGGTCTTAAGCAGACCTTGTTATCTGAAAAGATGCAGGTCTCTCCTGTAACATTAGCACAGCAAGAAACAGCTGACTGTGATGCTAATTTACTCTCCAGGTAAAACAGCTTTTTTGAGAAAAGATCTTTCTGTCAAACTTGTAAGAGAATTTCTTACGCTTAACTTTTTCACTAGTTTCTGAAGTAAGCAATTAAGTGTTTCTTTGCAATTATTCCATTAAGAAAAACCAAGACAAATTAAAAAAGATTATCCACTTTGGAACTATAGCAACGCTCTGAAGAAGTGTCTCCCTCCAGATTCGGGGGTCTGGATTTTATTCCTTGCAAACCCAGGTTTCGCCCCTAAGTGGACCCAGCAAAATCTTTGGTGTTTGATGAACAGCAAAAAGTCTTTACTTTCTTTTAGTTACAAAATCTTACTAGGGAGATGTTGTAAATATAAATACAATCACAATCCTAATTTTATTATTTTACAGACATTCCCATGTGAAAGACCTGAGTATCCAAAGCAGAACACTGGAATAATTACTATAGTATAAAATTCTGCAAGACATTTTTACAGTGTTGTAAATGAGAATAATTAAAAGCACATACATAATTACATAATGGACAAGTTCTCTCTGTAAAAACTAAACATGTTGAAAATTATAATTACACAACTGATCCTTGTTAAGCAAGCAATGGTATACCTCCAAGTCAGCCAGCCTTCCTCATACTGCAGTGATAGGCTGAACTGGGAGGAAGACACGCTGCACTTAGCATGTCAAGCAGCCTTTAGAAACAGCTCACAATGGCTCATAATGAAGCATATGCATTTACTGTATTCCCAGTCTTTAGAAATACCAGTATTCAGAGTTCTTCCTAGACTAGTCATTTTCTTTGTCCTGAGAAAGATTTGCTTTATTAATTATAGGTATGTTTTCTAGCAGTGATTTTGTGATACTTCCTAGTGGTGATTTTTGTGGTATTTGTCATAATTTATAATGAAGTAGAGAAATTAGGATAGAGCTGCCACATGTCTTCAAGTATTACAGAACCCTATGAACCTGTGGTCATGATCTCTACACACCCACAAGCCAAGTCACCTGTTTGGTTGTGATGTTTGCTTATTATAACTATTCTCACATGTCATGCTACAGACATGCATGGCATCAAAAGCCAAACCCCAACTATCAGGTCACGACCATACAGCACGTTAATGAACGCAGTACACACGGCGTACACATGTTCAAGGAGGTTGGGAGAGGTTGCACACCACATGCTGCCCTGGTTCGTTGGGAGGACTGGCACACACACTCTGGGGCTGACCACTGCTAGGCAGCCAGGAACAGCTCTGATATCCCCTCTCTGCACAGGCACATCATCAGTCCTGCTGGCACCAAGTTGACTGGCACCCAGGACAGCCTCAAGAATTACAGCCATAAACATGATGAAATCTTTTTTTAATAGCTATTTTTACTAACAAAGCACCAGAAACACTCAGGAAACATTTTCTTTTGCCAGTTTGTTTCCAAAATGAAAAAGGTAAGATTACATGAACGCATGAAGACCACAAGTTCCACTTACATTATATTACACAAATATAGCCTGACTTGCACCAAAGCTCTGAGAACTAGCCATATTGTAAAAACAATTTGCACCATAAATCCATATTACTGCCACTGGCAGGGTTAATAGTCCTGTGTTTAGAAGCTATCAATACCCTTCTCTGCTTAAATCACTAGAAACATTGCAGTTGATGGGAAACTCCATGGAAACTTCTTTCCACAATACATCAAAGAACAGGCAGAAAATAGCACTTTATAAAAAAAAAAAAAAAAGGATTTTGTTTGTTAACAAAAAGCAACTTCTGCCAGAGGCATTTAAACAAGGATAATGCAAAAATTCAGATTAATACTTTGGTAAGTCTTCCTGCTACCTTCATACCCACAATGAAAAGTTATGAAGTGAACCAGGCATGTTACTATACACTTTTTTTAACCATATTAAATATTGGTAAGAATGTCAGTACCAACTCACTTTCTGAATGTAAATTAAATTTTAATTTTTATTCTTAGTGAACCTAAGTTTTATGCCTGTGCTTTACATTACACCTACATGAGACTTCAAACAAATCTGTGATGTGTTATGAAAGCATAATAATATAAATGCCTACCTTTTTCAGGAACCGTACTCCATAGGTAAATATATAAAGGTAAAATGTAAATCTCCACCTGCAAAAGGCACAAGAGATTAACTCTAGGACAGCATACCAAGTTTACACACTATACAGTTCAACGCATGATTTCTTATAGCACTGCCAAACTACCACACCTTGGCCATGTTAACAGAAGTTGAAGAAACATTTTGGTCTGGTTTTCTAGAGTTTCTGTTATTGAGCACTGTGCTCATCTGTGTGCTTTTCCCAGCCTCCCCTTAGCCTTCTGAAAATAGTGGCTAATTTCCCCTAAACATGACAGTAAAAAACAAATTTTCAAGGGTAATTAAGTTTTTAAAAGTTTCATGAAAACCAGCATAAGAGAGGATAATTTGCACACCTATTGCAGGGAAGTAGACTTCTTAAGACACCACAGCAATGATTCAACAGCTGACTTCAGAGTTCTGCACACCAAAACCAGTCTTTAGTAATGAAAAGTATCATCCACAATGAGCTGGAATTTCACCTAGACGATTCCATTACTTTCACTCTTATGATAGATATGCTGGATATAGATATATATCCACAATTTATTTCTGCTTCCAAAGGTTTCCTTAATAAAGATGATTCTACATTTTCCCAAGTACACATGAAATAATTGCTGGGCTTCTAGTTTTTCTTTTCAGATAGAGGCAAACTAGAAGCTAGGATCAAGATGCCACAGAAAGTAAGAGAAAAAACAGCAGGAGATTTAATATTAAATCATTCTCCACATCCTTCTCCCTTGCCAATAAAACACGACATATATCTTCCCATCTTTTGGATCTATTCCTGGCTTAGGAAAGAAGAGCCAATGGAAGTATAAGGACATAACATGAAAACTTCATGCACTGTAAATTCTTAGAAGAATTCCTGGCTTTTTATCCAGGATCAGAGTGACTACACAAACATGCTTGACAACCACCAGTGAGGTACTATTCATAACGTTTATGGCAGGATGAGATTCAGCTTCCTTAGTGTGAGGCAATACTACAGCATGAATCATCTTCAATTACATATTTTACAGCACTTAGAACTTTCTCTTCACTGGCAAAACTATTAGCTTACGATTAATTTGTACTGAAGCATGTTCAGACATTCCCGAAATGGTTTCAAAAACTGAAAATGCCCCTATGTAAAAGAAGGCTAATCCAAACCTTCATCTTCAAAGCTACTTGTAGAAGTATTTAGAAGGAACGTTGTGTCATACATAGCTAACCCTCTGACAAGTTGAGTACAGGAGAGCAAGAACATCATTGAGATTCAATGTGTGATATTCCAGCAGAACAGAAACTGTCTTATCCTGTAGCCTTGACAGCATTGCAAGATTAATTTATTCAACTGATATGATACAAATACCAATCCCTTCAAGGGTCCACTCAAATTAGCAACATGTTTTGCAAATTTCATGCTGACAGTTTCCTCATGACACTGCACAAATGGAGCACTCTGAGGCACAATGTTAGTTGTGCTGGTAGAAACCTTCAGATGATTCATGTGTAAGAAACAGCAAGGACGGCAACAGGAAGGAAGGTTTTATTTGGTTAAGAATTTTATTAGGTTGGTCCTACAGCTAGGAAACCTGCCATTTAACTTCAAGGTTACATATCTCATCTAGTGAAAGTTTGAGAGTTACTGAAAATAAAAATATTAGAAGGTAAAAACTGTCTAACCCAATCTCACTGCCGAGCACTCCCAGTACTATGTACTATTTGGGTCTGCCAGTAACAATCACCTTGCTCCAACTGTTCAGATGCTACAAAGGTGACACCTGCCTACAAGTACAGGATAATACAGGTCATTTTTCCTCTTTTTCCCTAACATGCCAAACAAGTCTACTTGGATTGCGCATCAGAAGATAAAGCAGAGCTCAGAACTGGGTGACAGACAAAGTTGGTCAAAGTGCTAACTTACTAAAAAATGAAGGAATATTGGTAGAAAAAAATTGCTCATTCCTGCTAAACAGCATCCACGAAAGTTACTCAAGAAACTTCTGTCTTGGTCTTGCAATCAAGAAAAATTCAAAACAAAGTCCGAATTGGCTCCCAGCATGCCTATCATCACTACCAGCTAACTCTGGTGGTAGCAGAGCTACAAAGGACTTCCCACTGCTCTGCACCAGGAAGCTAGGTGCCTCTTCTGTGGGGTTCAAAGGGCAATTCTGCTGGCTCAATACCCCGGCTGGAATCTCAATCCCATACAAAGAAATCCGAGGAGTTTTGCGCTTTACCACTCCTTGTAGATGGTTTAATGCTACAGGTAATAGAAAAATATCCACTGGCCAAAGTCAAATAGGTGGATACAAAAAGGTTTAGAAGAAAATTAAAGTTATTGAAGTACTTATTATTATACCATAAGTGAATATATCTGGTCAAGCTAGCTATCCAATTGTGTTCAACTTTTTAGTAAATACTGCATACTAGCTGCTAACACACAAATGACCTTAACAGCTAGAGATAGTTAATTTGCAACTCTCTTTTTAAATAATAAAATACAAAAAAGTCAAAGATGTAACTAGATGTTTGTTATGTACAAATTAACATACATTGAGATCTATAAAACTCACATTGAACTAAATCAACAGTTAAGACCATCTGCAGAATGGGGGACATTTATAAAGTGTAACAGTCAGAAGAAATATACATTGAACAACCAGTCAAAATTAAGGGATGTTGAGCTTTGAAACCATTTTCAGAGAAACTACAGACTCGTGAAGTTTTTCCCCTGGAAATTCACTTCATTAAAATTTCACATTTTTTGTTCTCAGTAACCCACTGCTTAACTTTTGGCAGTGGCTGGCAGACGTCTGGGCTCCTCAGGCTTTGGGCTGAAAGGCAAACTGAGCCTAAAGCAAATTCCACCAGGTGCGGACCTTGGTTCTGGAGAATCACAGAATCATAGACTATACTGAGTTGGAAGGGACCCATAAGGACTATCGAGTCCAAGTCCTGAGGAGGTGAAGGTTTGAACCGTTACACAACTTGTAGCTGGGCTACTGCAATCGTTAGCTGAGACTGAAAATTATTTTTGCTGCAATGATTTCCTGTGGCTGTGAAGAGGCTGTTTGCCGTGAGACCACTCAAAGGAGCATTTCTGAGACTGAGCTTAAACAATACTGAATGTTTATTTTTTTTTAATGGGAAGCATTGTTAAGTTCCCCACGGCCCATGGTGACTTAAAGCAGTCCATGTTTTGTCCTCACAATGCATTTTTCAGTTTACCGAAACACAGTACCAGAAGCCTTCAACTTTTTGACTCACTCAAGAGGATTTAATCCAATGAATACTGCTCCTGATACAGCCAGAGGTATGTAGCTCCTTCTACATGGCTATGTCTAAGGAAACATTATTTAGACAATGATCCCAAAACGAAAAGACTTTGAACTTCTGGATCAACTTCTTAGTATTTGTGACATTGTCTACCAATCTATTATAGGTCCCATTTTAGGTTTAAAAAAATAAACAACCAACAAAACCAACCAAACAAACAGCAATCCTCCTCCCTTAAAGCAACAAAAAATCCCCACAAAGACAAGATTTTTTTAAAGCAATAAACCACATAAAAATACAAGACCGTGCACAGATAAATAATGCTTAATCCATCCAAAACTTAGGAGGACTACTAGCACCTCAAACTTTGAATGATCTCACAAATTAAAACTTAATACCTTTTGTACTGGGTCACGTGTATTGATCTGATAGTATTAAGACTTCAATCTTACAGCAGTTAAATTCCCTTTCTATTAGGCACATAATTCAGGTGTTGCCATGTTTTACTCTGAGCAACCTTTCTGGATGTGTTGCTTTCCCTGACTGAAGCACTAACACACATAAGCAGGGAGCAGTGCTAACTCACATGTTTGCTAGGGAATTGTGGTAACTTAATACTTCACAGCCTGTGTCAATATCTAGACAAGTAAAGCAACAAATTGCCACCTTCTTTTGAGACATCAGCTTTTTAAAGAATTTCGAAAAATCAGACCTCCAACTCTTTTCCAGGCAGAACTCAAAATAAAGCAGGGTGAAGGTAGTTTGCTGACCTAGGCAGCACACTCTCAGCAGTCAGCCTGGTACACATGAATATGTTTTCACTTCAGAGTTCTTCTAAAGAACTTCGACTCTTAAATCCAATCTCCTTCACCTAATAAAGCTCTTTCAAAATAAACCAAGAGCTTTATGAAATCCCACATCTACATGTACTTAGATCACAGTGGATCTATACACACTGACACGCCAAATAAAGAGCAGATCACAAGCACAATTAGTGCACAGGACAGCCCCATGGCATACTTTTGATTAGTTCAAGAAACCATAACAGAAGTGCAACTCTGCTTCCAACAGTCTGTATCCCCCACTAAATCTCTACTTATCTTAATTCCTGATAACTAATCTCATTGAAGGCTGAAAGTGTAACAATATGTTTGATGTCAGTAGCCCTATTGTTCTAATTCTCTGCCTCCCAAGATTTCTGTAATGATAATTTGCTGCATTTATGGAAATGGATAAATAAACAAATAAGCCAACCTTCTTGCCCTGGTGCTGCTGTTGAGTTAGACTGAAGCAACCATGCAAATGGTAAATAGTTCCTGCACTATGGTTAAGCAGAAGTTATTTGACAGAGACACTTATGCATAGCTACTGAGATGTGCAAAACAGCAGGTATGATAAACTGAGAAAGTTTTTTGCTCTCCTCAATTTTCTGGCTTAAGATTTGACTGCCATCTGATTTTCCTCCTGGCTGCGGTTTGAATCAGTTATTTAATATTTAATGTTACAGTGCCACTTGAGACCAGTGCTGTCCTAAATCTGTATGGTCACAACGCAGATCTGAAAGTCTTAAGAGCAAAATTTAGTAGTGCAGAAAAAAAAACAACCCAGTACTAAATTTTGAAGTGATGCAGTTTTATAAATAATAAAGCATGTTTATATAATTAGACCAGAAAAGAGGCGTAAGACAATAGGTGTTTTTGGTAATTCCTTATGGGATACATAGTTTCTGTTTAATGGTTATGCAACCGTTCTCTTCTGTGTGCTTCAAGGACTTCAGGAAATAAAGTTCTGGTAAGACCTTGGAGATGTATTAGCATTGCCAAATCCTGCCCTACAAAGAGGTACTACTATCTGGAAAGCTCATGGGAAGAGCACACATTAAAAACAGATGCTGCTACCGTGCACCCTCCCCAATGGTCTGATCAACAGAACTGGTTTCCCATCAGTAATGCTCAGTGCACACAGCTGACAGGTCTTGAAAAGAAAAATTGACTCAAAGTTTTTCCAACCTTGGCCTCTAGTATCCATTCTTTGTAGTGATCTCACGAGCCACCCATATCCAACCACGGCCTTACAGCTCCCCTGTGGGTGTCACAACAGCCACTCACTGTCACACTCTTGTCCAATTCCACAGGCACGAAACCAGATTGCATTTACTTCTCACCTAGAAATGTTGCCATGGTGGCCAACAGTATATGCATATGGCAACTTTTTTGACAGGTAATTATCTCCTCTGATCAACCTCTATTAGCTGTTTCCATTTTTTCTCATGCCCAACGTTATTTTCCCATAGCATTAAGTCATCTGCCTCAGACTGGGTTTTTTTAGCCTGCTAAAGCAGATGCTGATCCCTTACAGGCACTGATCTTTCCAGAACTAAGCTGTTGGGGTTGTTTCTCCCTTTCCCTGAAGAAACTGTCCAGCTGTGCAGCATACTTCGATCTGTGCAGCACACACTGAGTTTGTGCACAGCAACCACACGCCCTTGATATTACGGTTACAGATCAACCTTCTGGGAGGGCTGGCTGTTTCTTCACACTCTGTACTTCCATTTCAGATAAGCAAGAGCTGTAGTGTCGTCATAGTTAACATAGGAGGATAATCAAAGTCTGTAGTAGTACATTCAAATCTTGCTTTGCCCTTATTTTCCCTTCTGCATCCTAAAGAAGTACATTTATTTAGCCATTTATGCTCCTCCTCTTTCCTACCTCCCAGCTGTCCTTTGTTGTATCACTGAAACTTCAGAAAATCCACTGCAAGGTTCTGATTACAATCAAGGTTGGGTTTTTTGTGTATTATTTTCTGATTTTAAAAATTTAATATCTTATCCTTCAGTATTCCAAGCACACTGCAAAGAAACAGGGACAAGAAATTTTTGTCCCATTCCTCACGTGGAAGTGCTGTCACCAAAGCAGCAAGAATAAAACTAAAGAACCCAGAAACCCACGTTTACCAAGAAGCACCATCTAACCTAACTATACTCCTCAGTCTGAAAGTATTTAAATTGCTAACCATAAGGGACAGCATTAAATATTTCAAACTGCAGCACCTTGCACTGAATATCTCCTGCCCGACAGTCACAATTTCAGCCTGTTTCAGGGCCTGATCCTAGAAGATTAACCCTGCAAGTAACCAGGACTACACGAGCTGATGCATTATTGACTCCTCTGGAGGAATCTAGGACAACATTTAAATCTTGCATACTCTGATTTTTCCATCTACCAGAATCCTAAACTTCAGTGAAGTGAAAACCAAAGCTGGTCAGCAGTCAATACAAACAGAAGTGCCTATCACACTAATGATATCAATAAACCAGAATGAGCAGAATTACATGGATGCATATGAAGTGCAAAAAATGTAGTTTACAGATGAAGTTACCACAAGGGTCTCTATTGCAGCCTGGGCACCATGTTCTACCATAGCAGGTCTGTGTTTACCCACCCTGGTAAGACTCCTCAGCAGAAGACAGAGGCTATACAAAACACTGGGTTTACCACACACCTACAGCTACACTAACTACCACCACAGCATCATCCCAGAAAGCATTAAGGAACCAGCAAGTTTCTCAGCACCATGAACATGTTCTTGCTGAGGCCACTGCAAGCACCTACGCAGCCACAGGCCATCGCCACCATGTCCCTCTTTGGAGCCTAACAATACCCTAGTGACACCTACCTTTCTGTCCTGGATATACTTATGATGTTATGCCCAAATATCACAAAAACTGTTCTGCTGATCAACAACTTATTTCACTCTAGGCACAGAGGAAACCTTTCCACAAAAGCTTTTTGATGGCCAGCCATAAAAATGCAGCATTAGGCAGGCATCACCGTGACCCAGGTCAGTTTATAGCTTTCAGTTCTCAGCAAGAAAATAGAGGAGGGATCCCCAGCCAACAATCAGAACAGCATATGACAAGCTGCCACATTAGCTTAGGAAATATTTACATCTAAAGAAAATACTTTATTCAGCTTACTCTAAAGAGTATCAAAGTACATTACTGCACAACTTACTAATGCAGAAAACAATGCAGTTAAAATGCCTGTAAGGAAAAAACCTTAAACAACATGGAAGTTAATTTTCTTCTGCAACACTCTGTCTCTGAAGAGATACATAGAGTCCATGTATCTATAAAACAAAACAGTAATCAAATGTTACATAAAATTGTGTAACAACATAAATATGAGGGAGGAGTAAGGACTTGTATGCCAATTCATTCATTGCTGTGTGTAAAATAAAACCTTACTGCCACTCCCCTTCAGTAAGGCATTTTGATAGGGGTTGATTGTGACTAGCAACTTGTAGAGTACAAGTCATACTCAAGTTTCTTTCTTTCAGTAGAGACTGAAATAGGGAAAGGTACCAAGTACTCTCATGCTACTGAGTCTGTGTAGCTTGCAGTCTCCTGCAAAGAGAACATGCTACATCCTGGAGGAGCTCCTGTTAGACCAAAACTGTATGGATTCAGTATGAATTTGACAAACACCATTGGCTGGTGTTCCACATACAAAACAGCTAACAACTCTAGAGACAGCTGAAATGGGAGTAAGAAGGGTATCCTTCTAAATTAGCATTTTGTTAACTTTTGTCTTTCTTTTTTTAAGTGAAAAAAAAAGATTAGAACATTGTGGATATCTGCATTTACTAAAGATCCAAAAATTTGCATCCACATAATAATGGCAAATTTATTCTGAATCTGACATTAAGTCTTCATGATTAAATACTTGCTTGTAATGTATTTCTTAAAGTTACTATAGCCCAAGTGAATATTGCTCATGTCACTTTTTTCCTGCAAATACATAACAGGTTGAATGAAAGTATAGTTTGGATTGATAACAAAATTAACAACTTGAAAGCAGAAAAGAGAACTTTTTAGGAAAAGACAAGCAATAAAGAAGTAAAAAGTGCAAGACAAAAATTATACAAGTAACTACTAAGGCATATAAAGGAAGCAAACAGCAAACCTACAGGATAAAAGCAATGAAAAGAGCAGAATGTGCTGTGAAAGAGAGGGAGAGAAAAGCTTTTGTTATCTTTCCCCTCTTGTGCTCAGCTTTTAAATCCAGTATCACAGATGAAATAAATGCAACATTCACCATTAATAGATATCAACTATTTTACACTGCTTGCTATTCTACTTGGGTAAGAATGGTTTTACTATTAGAAAGTTTCCTTTAAGAGAAAAAAGCCTTCAAATTTTTTTAGCAATAAGTATTTTTAGCAAGAGAAAAGATACCAGTACCTGGAATCTACCACTTAGGAGAGATTGGTATCACAAACACACTAACAATTGATGACCAAGCAGCAGCACACTTCTTCAAGCAGAAGAGAAAGAAACTGGGAGAAAAACCCATGCTGAATTCACAGATCCTCCCCAAACCATCGGGACACAGTTCTTAAGTGCTGTGAATTCCATCTACCAAGCATCAAACTAGTCTTGAACCTTGTAGCATCCTAGACTTGAGCCCTTGCTTTCTTGGCTCTACATGCCCTATGGCTCTTTTGAAAAATCCCAGCTCTGTCTCCATGTTCCTTCACTTTCAAGCCATTTGTCTGCAGTGTCTGGAAACTTCATTTAAAGCCAAAGCTGACTGAAGAAGGCAGTCAGTCTCTTCCATAATCAAGAGCTAGACAATTCAAGGCATGCCAAACACAAGCAAGCAGCAGCTACTGCAGCCTTTGCAGGTTTCCTTTAGTTGTCTTTAATTGTTATCTTCTGCCTGTAATTGTGAACCAGTGTTCACATTAAACTAGAACTTAGGGAAGAATTATTTAATTTCCATTACATAAAATAATGATGAGCATGCAGAACCCACAAGAGAATAGAAACCTAGTTAATTTATTATAGCCTTGCTTAATGTGCAATGATAACATTAAGTGATGGTGCCGTTACAGGACCAGCCCATGAGTTAATTTAAATTCATTGTGTTACAAACTGTGTCACAGAAGGCAGTAAGGGCAGGGAATTCAAAGTTTTAAGTAACACAATTTGAGGGAAGAGGGGAATTTCATAAGATACAAAATGAAGAGCGCTTACAGCACAGTCTAAAAATACAGTGAGCACAGTCTGAGGACAAGGCATGGACATTGTGGCCTGTCTGCTCCAGCAGAAAAGCATGGGAAGAGGGGTGGCAATTCCTGGCACTTCACCACTGGTTTAATTTTCCTCAGTCTTCTGTTTGGACGCAGAGATGTCCTGAGAAGCAGCTTAAGAGGAGAAAACAGACATCATACACCAGTTTCACATGTGAGCACGGCAGGAAGGGTAGAAGAGGAAACGTGGGGAAACTGCCAGCCTTGCCACCCAGTTCTGGGGTCTGTTTCACACCAGTCCCGAACTGACTGGAAGATCTTGAGCAGCATACTCCACAGTTGCAAGAAGCCTATTTCCACCTTTTCTCTTCATAAGATGGTTCACCTTACTAATGCAGTGGGACAGCAGGGCAACACAGACAGAGCTGGCCCTAGTATTTTACAATTCAAAATTAAGAAATAATGATAGGAAGAGTTAGGTAAAGGATGTAAACATCACCACGGGAACAGCTGTTCAGCAGAAAAGCATTCATTCTCCCAGCCAACCTAAGCACTCAGAAAGAGAAACCTAAGCACTCAGAAAGAACTGGCAGCAGGACATGACACAGAGTACCATGCACTGCCCCACCACACCACATGCCCCTCACCCTGCCATGTCAGAAAGGGCAAGATGGCTGCAGCAATTTCCCCCCCTTTCTCCTCTCTACCACATCAAAACCTGAGCTTCCACACTGGATGCAAATACTGCCCATGCTTCCCTGGTTTCCCTTCTATTACTTGGATGCATACCCCACTCCTCACCACTCCAACATGCTTACGTGACCACCTTGTGACCCACAACTCACAAATCTGACTGACAAGCACCCTATGTTTTTATGCAGGGTGACCTTTAACTCCGGTAAGTATAGTGTGCTGCCCTACAAAACAGCTGTACAGCCAGCTGTCTGGCCCAGGGCTGGGCAAATGGGAGAACAAGGACAGAGAAGCCAGGGAGGTGGCCTTTACTTCCTACTAGAGCTGCAACAGCAGTCTGTATTGCTGAACTACAGCCTTAGCCAGCCTATGCAGGTACCTCACAGCACAAAAGCACATCATAAAATCATAAATGGATGTATAATTACACTACTTATCCAGTCTGGCGACCAAAGAAATGTGAATAGGCCAGAGCCTAATACAGATGCTCTTGAGAGGCAAAGCTGGAAGCATAAATCTACAGCAAAGCACACTACAGCAGCTGGGCAGGATTGCCCAAGACCGTGTATTTGGAAGTGCAAGTGCTGGGCAAGCTGTGCAAGATGTTTAGTCCTGATTCAGAGAGCAAGTGTTAGAACAAATTAAAATTGCTGTCAGTGGCTGCACTGTGTTCTCACAACTTTAAAATTAGGACCAGCCTGCCAATCGTTAACTTCAAGTGTCCAAAGACTCAAGCTACCCATTTCTATATCTCATGTAACTCAAGGCAACCTACTGTCTTATTTATTCTCTCTTGGAACAGAGGAGTGAACCAGCTTTGAGTAACATCATATAAAAACCATATTTATACTAAAAAGCTTCATCAATCCTCTTATTTGTTGACTTCACAGGTGGCTTAGAGTGAAACATAAATTCAACTTGGCCTACCAAGGTATCAGAAAAAAGGATGAGTAACGTACAGAGCTCTCGAGTGCTACTCTCAAGGAGCAACAGCTCATCCTAAAATGGAGCAAGATTTCTGTCTTAGCTTTATATGCCCAGACATGACTCCAGGCCTTTTTATACAGTACTAGTTTCCCCTGACACAAGTCTCAAAATAAATGCCTCACTCTCTTTTAACCTTCTGTTGAGGCCTTGCATTCAAGAACAGCTCTCCCTTTCCTGTGTTACTAGATACAATACTTGTAAGAGAATAATAGGTCCTTGAATGTGTCAGTCCCAGAGTCTAAATGTAACTCTTACAATACTGTGATAAAATTGCAGTATTTTACATGCTTTCTATAGATAACAATTGCCAGACTGTCTTTGCTACTCTACACTTTAGTTGCTACTGGCTAGATCACTTCAATTAGGAGTCTCCTTTTTGGCATCTGTGACTCATCTCAACTTCCCTACTACCTGCAGCTATAATAAACTCTTCTTGCAGTAAGCAAAGGTCACATCTTCCCTGTTCTGGAACAATTTCACAGACTCGAACTCCCTCTCCATCTCATTGCAAACCTGTCTTCCCACACCAAGCTGCCTCACAAATCTGACTGCCAGCACCCAAGCCCCTACTCCCTGCTACACCCTTCATGCCGCAAATGCCATTTACTCACATGGCTCTTCTCCTCCATATCTCTGTACTCGTTTCAGCATGCATGATATTTCATAGTTAAAACTAAGACTAGTCTTGTAACAGTATTCTAAGGAAACTATGGATACAATCTACTTATGAGCACAATACCAAATTCTCTGGTTGCCCAATTAAATAAAACAAACTATTTAATACAAACTGCTGTTGAATTATTGCCTCAGGAGACCAACAAATTCCGTGAAAGAAACATGAAATCCTATTTGATTGTGTTACACAGAGTGTGAAACTGTTTTCACTATTCAATTTTGAACGTACTTCTTTACCTTCTTTTTAGCACCTCCTAGTTCTTACACACTGAAATAGGCAGTTGCTGTTCTGCATTTGTTTTCTTTAGTTGTGATTTCCATATTTTTTCATCTTGTACTAAGGTGACCCTCTCTCTTCTTCCACTGTCTGATCTCCTGCACAATCCTTGTAGCATATACAGTCGCTGTGCTGATAGGTGAGCCTACCAAGTACCGTACTTCCACATTACATTTAATGAGTGTTTCAAGTAAACGTGGCAATGGAACAGTTTGTTCTGTTCACACCCATCTACTAGCACAAGAGGAAATCATGACAGGCAACCCAGCTCTGCAGATTTCACCAGTAACAGGTCTATTCCCTTCGCAAACAGCTCTCCCCCAGTAGCAGAAGAGCTAGCCTTTCATGTTCTCCCTTGCCTTACACTAACACCACCATTAAATCTGTATCTCCTAATGTATGAATCTTTACCCAGCCATTTCATAGCATTCAAGACTGCAAGAGATTAACTAGTTTGCATGGGATCATATCCACAGTGTTCAGGGCTGGAACACTGGATAGCACATGCCCAGGATCTACTTTACATTCATACAAAATACAGCTCTAAAACATCATCAGGATTTGTGGAGTTGTGGGGTTTTCTTCCATCCCTTTGAAGAAGGATCCACAGTTCTGAAATACTATGTATTGCAGCTTGGAGAACAGTGTTTTTATAGCCTGACACCAAGCATGTGCTGCCTACCCCGTGGCACAATGTAGAGCCACTAGCCCTGCTTGGATAACAAGACTATCCCAGCTGGAAGAGTCAGATTTGGCAAATTTTATATCCGTATCATCTGTCTGGAGGAAACCTTGGACTGAATTGTCTTTCAAATGAATTACCTTTTCCATAGTGCCTGCATTCCCTTTTGGCAAGAGGGAGCAGCTTCACCACAGAAGGGAGTCCAATGGCAAATCAGTGTTCATGAAGTGCAGCCCGTGGGAGATGGGACTGCCTGGGGCAAAACGGACAGTGACAGGGAAGGCACACCCTTATTTTCCATCTTTGGTTCCACTGTGAAGGCAAAGGTGACTTTTTTTTAGACATTATTTTGTTTCAAGTAAATGGAACCTAATATATTTAAGCTGCTGTTTAAGAGAGACAATATAAGGACAATGATAAAAGAACCTCACAAGTATGACAAAACCAAGAATCCATTTTTGTTATTAGTTATTCTTTCTCTAGCATTTCTACCTTAGAAATCACACCGCAGGTTTATGACTCCCTTCTAGCAGTTAAAATACAAACCAAACAAGAACACACTTCATGCTTTACAAGCAATTTATGCCTGTTTAAGAGCCATCAATTTACTTTCACCAGCATTTTTATGGCACACTATCAGGATCCATTGACATGAAGTTCCCCTATCTTTTAATGGAAAGATACATGGTACTTAGTGACAGTAAAGAAAAAAATAAATGTAAAAAGCAATCAACTAAGACCTTCCTCAGAAGTCAAGACCACTTTAATGGTGTTTTCTGAAGGCTGTCAAGACTCAAGCTCTGTTCTTTATTCATGTGAAACTAGTACAACCCCGCAGAACTCTGGACAGGGTTCTGTGTGTTATAACAAAAAATAAAATTCTTGGCTCCAGCAACAAAAAAAAAAAATCCATAAAGATTTAAGATAAGTGGGAGTAATTTCTCAGGTAACTAATTTGAAAAAGGCACATTGTTTTACAAAGACAGATCAGTTACTCCTCTTTCCTTTTGCTACAATAAGCTTGGCACAGCTGGGGTGTACAGACAGCACCAGCAAACAGTGATGGTGAAAAACCTCTGAAAAGTAAAGTAGGATGTCACAAAATTTATTCTGCAGAGTGCTATGCTTTGCTGAGTGGCTTTAAAGAAAAATCTGTGTTCATACCATCTAGCCTCAACTTGATGCTCCTGTAGGTTAAAAAAATGTTAGCTTGGGCAACTTCTCAGTTCGGCACCAGCACTCAGAGAAACTGGGTCAGTCACAGCAGCTGAAGGGTTCCCTGGCTTTCCCTTTGCAGGTCTGTTTTAACACAGAGCTGTCTGGAGTTAGCAGCTTTGGGGAAACCACATCATTACCTGACCTGAGCCAAGACAGTCACTTGGCACAAACCCCACTACTGTGCTTGAAGGAATACTCCTTTTATTCCTCCTGCCCTGCCCCCCTCCCTTTGTTTTAAGGCCATAGGGGAAGAAAGGGGAAAAAATAATTTTAAAAATTAATATCAGATATCTACATCCAGACACAGTGAAGTATACACAAACACACACTTCCCTCTCCTTGAGGATACCACACCTTACTTGTGTTCTTCAGACACCACTAACAGAAATGTAACAGTTTCTGTGAAGCACCGGTGAGTATTTCACTCAGGGTCACAGAAAGCTAACTGAAATACTGAAAAGTAGTATAGTAGTTAAGGATAAGCAGGAAAAATATGCAAATTACTTGGGTTTTTTCCACATCTATAAACATTTATCAGTCCTATAAACTGTTGCAGTACACAGTGTTCCAGACGAAAGAAATGATACTAAATTACTTTGGTTTCCAGTACTATGCCTCATTGCAGAGTTTGCCACTATTTCAGAGTGACTCTCAGAAATTTTCTATTTTCCTCCATGCTTTCTCTTTCAGGCAACACTGCTGTCCTGTGATGATCTGTCAGCAGAAGTATCTGTCCCCAGAGCACTTGGAATGCAGCACAAAGCCCATGGCAGGACACAGCCTGCTGCAGGACCTTAAGAGGAAAAGCAGCAGTAGAACTAATTATCTGCCCAGTTAAAAAAAAAAAAATTAAAAAAATACAGAATTATAATAGGAAGGTAAACCTCTAGCTTTTTATCAGCATAGTACTTAGGTGTTCAGTTTCCCTTTCATCAAGCAGATGGTTGAGTTACCAGAGCTTTAGATCTGAACAGATCAGAGCAGCAGAGGAGAGCTTTGTACCCGTGAGGGCAAGGAAGAACAGCCACTCCTGCCCCATGGAAAAAAGAAGAGAGGAAAAGTGAGGGAGATTTGGTAATTCTATGGCCACTGAACAGTAACTATCACACTGGCCCCAGAGCACACAGCATAGCCTTACAGACCCACCTCTTGTTATCTTTTCTGGTTGTGAAAACACTGGTTAGTTCTCTATTGCACGTAGCACTGAGGCATCTGAAAACCTCTGTTCACAAATTAGAATTACGTGGACCCATAATACCATTTACCAAATTATTTTGGTAAAGATCATTGTACTCAGAAGTGTTTTAGAAGCTGACTTAAGAGGGCTTGAGGCTATTAAAAATGCAGAGCTAGAAGCTTTTTGATGCCTATTTATTTTCTAGTACTTCACTGCTATACACAAAGCAGTGCTTTGTTAAGATTTCTATCAGCACAGTTCAGAATTTCAACAACCAAGCAGCTGTCTCACTTCTTCCCTTGCATAGTCATTTTTCCTGTACAATCCTGTAGGAGAGAATTACTCTCCTAGTTGAGAAATGTGGCCAAGAAGTTGCAAACTGCCCACAGAAATAAATTCTGTATATACCTATCTATACATGTACAAGTTCACACACTCACAGATATATATATATATACAGCTACAGATAGATAAAATCTCTCCAAAATGAACTTGCATAAACACAGTTTTTCTTTCTTAAGAAAAAAGAATATGTTCTGGCTGGATGAGACAGACTCTTCTCTCCCCTGTATACAAACTACAAGACATCCCCCCCAAAAGACACTTTAGTATCCAAACTTCTTCTAGAGCAGAATGAGGGGACAAAACCCAAACCTCTTTGGCTCTTCAGTCTGCACATTTCCATGTTTTCACAAGCAGACTGTTGCATAAACCAAAAAACTCTCTTGGCCACACGTTGCTCCCAGCCACTCCTTGAAACCACATAGATGTCTCTAATAAACAGCTTGCTTAAATGAACATAGCTGTAGGACAGACAAGTCATGAGCCTGATGTCATTCCAAAGTCCCAGGCTAGTAACTCAGGGCACCATGGGTTCTTTCCCTTTGCTCTAGATGAGGACAACAAGGGACAGGATTCTACACTCTTCAGTCTTTGAAAAAAAGCAGACAAGCCTATGCTCCCGTAGTGTGAGCAGCAGCGCAATACATTGCAACTGGGAAGAAACTGGAAGAAGTTTGGGAATCACTACTGCATTGGCTCTTCTGACGTGTCAGACACTAGCAGAGACATCCCTTGGCCCTGTATTCTGTCTGTATTTACTGGGTTACAAGGGTTACATCCTCCTGGCCATACCACACCTTCCCCCCCCTTAGAAAAAAAATAAAATTCTGTGCTAGAACTAACTGATTTCAGAATTTGTTTCACCTGCTTATAGATTAATAGACCTCTGCAGGAACGACTTTTAGCCTTCTCAAGTACTGCAGATACTCTCCATGAATAACATAGAAACAACTTGCACTTCAGTAAAGATTCAAGGTAATCCACTTTCTGCATGTTCTCATGCGCCACGGAGCACAAGGTCCTTCCCCTACTCTTGTTCAGGAGAAAGCTTGTCTTCCCTTGGTGTTAGGCTATGACACAGGGACAGACAGAAAGGAATGAAAACCAACAGTAATGTGAGGCAGAACAAAAGTCCACTTTGTATTCTCAGTTCACCACTTTTTCTTCACCTTTATTCCCCTTGAATCTTTCAAGTTGAGGAAAGGAGTAAAGCTGCCTGAATTCCTGCAAGAGAACTGTAAGCTATGGGCAGACTCTTGCAGCAAAACCAGTAAGCTAAGTGCCTGAGCATTACAATCTGAGGTTATACCAGGAGGACACCTTTTCTAGTGATTACAAACACCCTGCTGTTAACTTCAAGTTTCACATCAGTATCACTAAATCCTTGAGAAACAACCCATTGACTTGATAGCAACATAATCCTCATTTATTACTGTCTTTCTGACTACTACTGGATCATGGTGAAATTACCTATTTCATATAGGTACTTTATCACTGTAACATTTGAAATCTTAAGCGTGTGTGTGATGTCACTGAAGTCTCACTGTTAGTGGTATCCACAGCTCCAACAATCAAATGGCACATTCTCTTTCAGGCTGACACAAAAAATCCCATGGGGTGATTGCTAATAAAAGTCCCTGAAAAGTAATTTGTTTTCACTACAACACTGTGGCACAAACTGTGTCTAAACACAAGACATTTTACTACCATTCTTTTCTTCATATAACCACCACCTGCTAACACTCAGGACATCCGATGAAGGCTGGCAAAGGAATTACCACATTTGGCGAAAAAGTGTAGGTTTTGAATTTTCTCTGTACTCTGTTTAGAGCCAGAATTTAAGCTGCTTGAAAAGAAAAAGAAAGGAGGGGTAGAGAAAGTGAGAAATCTGGGACAAGAATCATCCAATGATTGAGTTACTGTTTTAATCTTTTTGGGCCTGCATCTTTAGTGTCACTCATCCCAGCCAAGCGTGTTCATCATTAGAGTTTCGCTCTTAATCTTTGTCCTATTGAAGCTCCTCTACCTTAGGACTCACACTGCTCATTTGGCAAGAAGGATAAGGCAGTCAGAAATGGCCTACAGCCCTTCTGGCACAGCTGCCTTCTGCTTTGCATCATGGAAAAGCCACTCCGGGCTCAAGGAACACTTTTTCCAGCAGTAAATTGAATCATGTCCATATAAAAAGAGTTGGAGCTCTTTTTAAACAGCTTCACATTTGCTGTGGGTTCTGTCACTTTTCTTCCCAAGTCATAGTCAATCAACACGGTGTCAGCAAAACTGAAGTCTTCTCTGGAAGGACAACAGCAGCTCAACAGTGGAAAGTGTAGGTGGGGATCACTGTCATTTTACTTGCTTTGTGCCTGCTTATTACGTAAAGGCACATTTCATTCTCTGTCAGGGCTAAAAAACTCTCTACAGGCACCCCAGTTACTGAAGCCTTGGAGAGCTCCCCTTCCCACAACTGCCATGGGAACACGTGCTTTACACAGCCTAGAGCCCCAAAGCAGCGGCCACACACGGACTCTTCATGCAAAAAGCCACCCCGTTAACTCAATAGCTGTGAAAAGGCTACAGACCTCATGCAGTTTACTCCAAACACACTGAAGCAGAGCACCACGCTTACTGCCCTGATTTAACTAGACAACCATTTAACACCCATACTGAAGGGAAAAAAGGGTATCCCTGGCTTCCCAGTGCTGTTCTGACTACCTGCCAACATCTCTAACCAGCATGTGCGATGAGACAGCTGGTGTCCCACACTGGATCTGTGATCAGGGCAGTGCACACGCAGGCGGTTGGGTAACACCACATTCTCACAGCAGCATGCACATATGGAAACAGAGGCAACTCCCACTGCACCTTCTGCAAGCCAGGAGCAGAGCGCCTGAATGATCCGCTTGTTATTTACCCCACCTTACTTCTTTTTGGACAAGTACTGTCATTAAGTGCACATATTGCAGTAATGCTCAGTGGCACTCTCCAGATGAAGCTAGCAATTAATTCTGCCAGCATTAAGTTAATGACAGTCATTACAGCTTGACCTAACCTTCCAGTCTGCATTCATAGCTCTCATCCGCATACTTTTTCCATATGTATGTTTCCATAATGTATGCCACAAAAGAGCAAGTTCAGCACCCATAACTTTCCTATCTGTGCCTGTATTTCACGGTATGTTGAAGCTCTTTCTAGCTCTAGGTCAGCCAAGCCGTGCTGGCACTAATGCAAGAGAGTCAAGCCTTTGACCTGAGTTACAGAAGCAGCTAAATATACTAGCCTAAATATGCTAGCTCTAACCGTAATACAGCGTTGATTTTTTTTCCAAGACTCCAGAGCTTTTCCTGCAAGTTAAGCAGGTAAGTGTATACATTAGCTGCTCCAGCCTTTGTAAACAAAAGGTTGATCTTCACTGATGTCAAAAATTAGCAACTCATGAGTCCACTAGCTGCTGGCAACAGGATGAGTAGATTTATTCATAATCTTACCCTGCCTAGCTTTATTAAATATTAAGTGTCGTGGATTTTAGCTGCACCAGGGAAAGGACTTTAACATTCTGACAGTTAAGTTCCTCCATTTATTAAAGGCCAATCACCTTTAGACAATTTATCTTTTTTTTTCTAAAATAAAAAAAAGGATGCATTCTCTGAGACAGACAATATGCTTAACAGGAACTCTTCACATTTTTCACCTATTCAGTACTTAGTTGAAAGTATCAGTTGCAACTCAAAGAATATTTCATCTATTGTTTGCTTTAGAAAAAAATGTTTTAGTACAGTATTTATTCAGGACCATATAATGAACTTCCCTGTACATCTCTACAGGAAAATAAAGCTTAAGCAAAATATTTAGGAAACCTACAAAAGGAAAAAATATGAAATCTGCATGAACAATGCAGCAGTATATTCCACAAGTTGCTTTGTACACACACACATATACCCTTCTCTGGCTGCAGTGTTTTTGCAATTTCTTTAAAGCATAATTTAAGAATTGTTAGGAATAAAAAGAACACCATAACCCAAAACATAGAAAGTAAACCTTACTTAATCTTGTGTTCTAACTTAAAATAGGCTTCCTCTATTTCTGCTGAGATTACTAACACTTCTTTCCCAGCTAACAAAAAGTGTAACCTAGAGCTTTAAGCCAGCAACAACACAACAGAGTGTAATAAAGCCAATACTTGTTTATGGCCTCAGCAATATTTGCCAAGTCTCTTGATTTGGAGCATGTAATGTAAAATTTGCCTTAAACACATGACCTTCCACATCAAAGGAACAACATCCAGCAGTGATAGAGGGCTAAGTCTTGGAATTAATGAGTCTTTCAAATAAACTAGCGTTCATCTTTGTGTTTTGTTATTAATTCAATGCCTATCAGTCCTCCTTTAAGAAAAACATGTAAATGTTTTAAGTAGATTTAATTCTCCATGCTCTTTCAATGCAGATTAAGTATTAGAATGTTAAATCCAGCTGGCATGAAAATATAACTCAGATACTAAAAACAATGGAGTCTAATTAGAAAAACGAACTTTATGTAGATAATGGTTTGATAAACAGCTGGATGCTGGGAAAGATTCCTTAGAAGTGAAGTCTGGCTGGCGAAGAGTAACTTCCTAAGGAAAGCCTTTAGCTTCTCACATTTCAGTGTGCCCAAGGAAATGGGCTAGTACAAGGGACATGCCCGAGAGGAGAAAAAACCAAAGGGGTTTAACAACTCAATTGGCTTTTATCTTTACTCAGCCTCCTCAGATCTCTGTCAGGTTGTATAGCTAAAGGTTGTGCTGAAAAGAACAGCTCCTCAGTTTAGGCGATTTGTCTCAAAGGCTCAGGCTGACACCCTGACAGGATAGAATCACAACCACATGACTTCTGAAAGCTCTTCACCATCGAGAGTACATGAAAAGTAGAATCTGACTCACTCCTTCAGGAGAAAAAAAAATAAATTAAAAAAGACTCTTTTTCTCATTCAAGAAGTTACATTCATAATTTTCTACCTGTGTGCAAAAATACCTGTGAGGAACAAAGGGAAAACTGATGAAGACACAGGCTCAACAAGGCTGAAGAAGAGAAGGCGCATCCTTACATGCTCTCACAGAACTTGGTAAGAGTGCTGGGCTTCTCCTGGTTGCGTCTCTGTCGAAACCAGCGTTGAATGCTGCGCACATCCCAGTCCAGCTGCTTGGAGAGGCCTTCCAGCCTCTTCTCATCTGGATGCTACAGAACAAAGAAGGAAAAAATTATGTCTTTTCCCAACTGCAATGACTCCACTTTAAATTTAGAACCACTGTAATCACCTCTTGATGTCTTAGAGGCTGCCTGTCAGACACACAGATACACAGAAATAAAATTACTTTCACATCAACTCTGCTGGCAGAACCACATCAAAACATGTTTACATTGACTATTATTAATCCAGGAGAAAATTAGGCTGTGCTATTACATGCAGGTTATTAATAAGAACCTTAAAGGGGACAGTGGGATAAAACTTGCTTGAAACTTGGGAAGTGATGATAAGTACAGACAAATGGCTTGCTCTTATCAATCAGCAGGGCTGGCAAACTCCCCCCTGCCTGCCACACGCTATGCCTGGTCCAGCCTCCTGCATCAGGGTATTTGTCGTATCAACTGTTGCAGTAGCAACTGTTTGACTGACACGGAAAGAAGATGTATCTTGTGTTTATGCATGTTAATGTTAAAAAATGAGGTCATTAAACAAAGCAACAACTTCAAAAGGAAAATTACCTTGACAGCAAGGAGAGAAATTTTTTTCTTCTGTAAAATTAGGTACATACAACTATTCCAAAGCAACAAAATGTGGAACTATCATGCCATCAGACTGGCTGTAAACCAGCTCAGAGGCAAGGCAAAATAAAATGAGTCTGTCCTTAGTTTACTGTATGGATAGAAAAGTGGTACAGGCCACATTTCCCATCATGCAGCAATTCTACATGTACTGCATGAGGACTATTACTATATTTCTCTGTAACTTTAGAAAAAAAAAATCAAATGATTGATGCAGCTCTTGGGAGTTTGACTACAGAGAACTGTCGCACGTGACTCAAAAAAAGGTGGTTAACTAAATCAGACAGTTTCATTGAGAGCAGCTAGCAAACAGCCCTACCAAATTCTTGAAGGAAAGTATATGCTTTCCTTTGGAGCTCTTCCCACTCATCTCTGTACCCTGGGTGCTGGGAGCCGTATGTGCCAGCTCCTATCATGACTCACATGCATTAGATCACTCCACACACTCACACCCAGGGCCTGTGTTGGACTAGCAGACTCTGCAAGGAAAAATATATGGAAAAAAATCCCTTTCCTTCCTTCAGCTGAGCCTGGGTAAGAGCACATGTGCTGAAGCTTTTAGACACAGGGTATGTGCAATTCCCTCTCTGAAAACAGGGCAAAAACCACATCAAGTGCTACGGTGATCTCTGGGTAGGGTAGGACACACGAGACAGATCCATGGCATACATACTTCTTGTTGACACTGAACCAAATTTTGCCCTGTGACTCTATTACTCTCTGAAGTTTAGGTTGATGATTCTGCTATGGTGTGCCCAAGTCTGGAGCTGAGATGGGAGACTGCAGCATGGTGGCTTTCTGCTACAAAGTAGCTGACCATTGAGGTCTTCAGGAGATGCTAAAGGACAGCTAATCACTGCTTTCTGCTATAGGGATCTCAGAATGCTCCAAAAGCACAGACAGAAAGACACAGAGGGTTAGTTGAGATGTAATACAGTGACAACTGTGGAGATAGACTTTTCCAGGAAATACTTGTAAAATAAAAAATCTGCAATCTCTAAATCATTATTCAGTCAGTTCCCCCCACTTCTCTGGCTTCTTCCTTCCTCCCCCAATTTCATCACAACAAACAGCTGAGACACCAGCAACCCACCACTGCCCTGTGCTTCAGCAGTTCCCCTAGATGGGGGTGCTCTGAAGTTTCAAGGAAAACAGAGTAAGGCCAATTGTACTAGCTCACAATTGGCTCCTTAAAAAAAAAAAAAGCACAAGAAAAAAGAAAAGAAAAAAAGACAATTTTGTGGACATTTCTAAAAGATTCTAAGCAGAAAAAAAAGTAGGTGGCCATATGGCACCTAAAAAGTGTTTCTGTAAACAACTTTTTTTGACTATAAGCTTACAGGAGACATCACAAAAGGATGCACAACTGCTCAAGCCAGCATGCCAATGACAACCTTGACATTTGTGTGTTCTAATTTCAGCTGTAAAACTGTAGCCTTGCATTTAGTTAGCTTTGTTTTGTTCAGATATTGACAGTGCCATACCACACTTTGTAAGGTATATGCTGTAGTTTAATACTTTACCTTTGTAATAGCTGTGAAAACTTTTTCCAGGATAGCATTAGGTTGAGCTTTCTGTGGTCCATTGGCTTGGACTTTAAGGCCTAAGGCACATGGTTTAGCAATGAATCTGTGAGAAACAGAAGAGTGAAAAAACACCCAAGTGAAATCCTTCAGTTATTGACTTCATTGCTGTTATCAATCAATGATATGTGGTAAATGCACAAACATTATAACCCTGCCAACAAAACAATACTTAGCCTCACAGCGCACCAGCAAGTTCACACAGGCGATTACATTGCAAAACAAGCAACATCACTTTGAAGGATGAAAGGAACTCTGTGGAGCACATGAAACAAAATATTTTCTTTCATGTTAGGGGGGGATGGGGGAGGAAGGTAGAACAAAAGCATGAGAGGAATGCCTCCTAGAGAAGCAGCAGGCTAATGAGAAGAGCAGGGCAGCTTGCAGAGATGAGGAGCACATAATATTCCCCTCCAAACAGAGCCTTTTCATAAATCAGTTTCCAGAGCAGATACTGCCTCAGGACTCCTTTTGCACAGTGGAAATTCAGATGAAGTCCTTAAAGGCAGCAAGCACTGGAGATGCCCAGTCAATACAATTTTCTAAACCATAAAGTTTAACCAGTGCTGAGCCATACTTCAAAGACTCTGCTCTTCCTCCAAACTCCTCTGCTAAAATAAAAAGCTCTCTCAGATCCAAACACCAATCCATTAGTTCATCCAGTCTACAAGCTGGGGGCCTCTCATACATTTTAGACCCAAATCACTTAACTGGCATTACATACACTCAAAAAAAAGATGATTCCACTAATTATAAAGTAAATTATTTGCTACTATGAGTCCACTCTGGAATCCCCCTGAAATGTACAAAGTCTGTATAGGAAACACATTCATATATCAACGGTATGAACTGCCACCTTCGGACGGTCGTGTAACTCTATTTCACTTGAAAGACCTCTGTTTCCTGAAACCTCATTTGCCAGCAGGAACCAAACCAACACACTGTAGTTAGGAAGCAGTTCCACATTAAGTCCTAATGCTACAATGGTTACAGCAATGCTATTTACTAAAAACAGATAGGTGATGCCAGATCACCTTGTTTTCCCTGAGGAAAAGTTCTTGATACATTGATACCATTCCCATATGAAAGCCAATCCTATAGCCTGAAATCATTTTGGTGATTATTTGCCAGGGGGGCAGGAAGTCATATATCCAAAGACACATACAGTGTACGTGTAAGAGGAAAAAAGCCAAAACAACATCACATTCCGTAAAAGTTTGGTCACAGTCTGGATTGGCTGCACAGAGCAACCATGCTGCTAGCTCCCTAGCATCAACCACATCAATGGCACTGCATCAGGTATAAATTGCCTTAGCCATAATAGAACTCCAACAAAAAGAGAGTTCCCTAAACATGCTAATTTAAAAAGGGGAAAAAAAATAATTTGGTAAAGTCAAAAGCAGATTAAAAAGTCCCAGCTTGAAAAATTCCACAAGGAGCAATTCCAATACGCTTCATGCTGAGCTGATCTTCATTTAAATCTAAGGAATCCAGCTGGGTTTGCTTAAATGCCATTCTTAAAATGACATGTCTTGCTAATGAACAGCCTAGATAAATCCAGAACAAAGGACAGAAACAGTGTTTGTCTAGATTTTAAAGACAGAAGAGAATTGTAATACCGTTGTTATACCCTTCACCTAAAGTAAAACATGTTTTCTGCTTCAATCCAGTATTTTCTAAACTGGAATACAATTTTTTTTTTTCTTCCTTTGCTGCTTATGTTTGGGTTTTGGTGGGTTTTTTATGTACACTGTGGACAGAACTTGTCCACAAGAGTAGCACAGTGCAGTAAGAATGTGTACAGAGTACACCGCTGCAATACACAGGATGATTTTGGCAGCTATGTCTGGAGGGATAGGGAAAGTTTAAACCACCCCCAGAGGTGTCTCTTGTGATACACTCTTGTGGTTTTTCTCCTCTTTTGGAGGAAAAGAAAAAAAAAAAAAAGCAGCTTAAAAAAAACCCCTCAAAGGATGGTTAATTCCTAGTAGGACACTCAAGGACAATAAAGCAATTTTAACAGCAGCATTTTACAGGCCTGCAACACTGAGCAGGTCTGACCACCAATTCAAGTGTGCATGAGCCATGTGATTGCTGTGGGTGTGACTGGGAAAATCTTAAATTTTTCTATGAAAATTAGAAAAAAATCTTTTAGATGTTCCAGCTGTACTTGCAGTATAAAAATTGTTTTTCAAGGTTAAAATACAATTTTAAGAGCTTAACAGAATCCCAAATGTCTCACCAGGTGCTAAAAAAATCATCATTAACATCATTCTCACTGATATTTTCCCATAGTAATTTAAATAGATAAGTAAACAAAACAATGTTTAATACACGTACAAACTACAGGCGTTTTGCCCAATGCTGCTTTTCTTAGAAGCACTATTCATTTTTTCCATTTCTGCTAGTGCTGTGGTATTCAATTCCCCAAGCAGTCTCCCTGAAACCCATGGGATGGCTTATTGCACAAGCTACTGCAATTAAGAAGGAAGAACTATTGTGAAAGAATAAGGAAAGCAGAATCGAGTATGTTGCCAGCATTTCTTTCTTGAACATGTAAATCTGAACAAACTAACATCTCTTTTCCAATGGATACCAGCACAGCTGAATTGAAAGCAGGCATGCTGAATTGAAAGCTGGCATTCAATTACAGAGAAATTAAAATGCAAGCATTTTTTTCCCCCCCCCGAAGGCAGCCCCATCTATTACGGGTCTACAAATGAAAGACCAACATAAACAAGGGAATTAAACTCAGAATTCAAGAACCTTTTTATAGGCAGCTTCCTCATTCACAAACTAAAGCCACATTTGAAAACAAAACCACACCAAAATCCCACAGCCAGCCAGTTCAGATAATGTGGGTTACTGCACAGCATCTGAGTGGAAAGCACTCAGCCCCTGCCCGCCCATGAACACTGCTGTGCTATCTGCCTGAAGGCAAAGCACCATTTCCCAGTGTCCTGTACCCCCTTGAAGGAGGCCACTGGTTTGCATTTTGGATCCCGTCTGTTTTTTCTCAAATTGATTATTTATGCCAGCAACCTAAAGGCCTCATACTCCACCCCAAATTTGGATCAGATTTTCTCTACAAAGGAGTCAAGAAACCCTTTGCAAAATGACCCCCACCTAGAGCAGAAAAGGAAGCACATTTCACCAGAAGTATGTAAATCAAGAAGCAGTACCATTCTGGGTTTCCCATCTGCCTTTTGACAGATGCTGACTAGACAAAGTCAGCCACTATTACAACAGATGAATAAGTAGAAGAGAAATAACAACACCAAACACCACCCAACCCCAAAAAACAACAAAACACAAAGCTACAAATTAACTTTGCCCTGGCATAGGAAGGCACATGCCAGTTGGGCACCTCTTGCTCTTTTCAGTGATAGCAGTGGACACAGGGCTCTGCAAGGGGAAGGGTTCCACCCAGCCATCAATCCCAGGAAAAACAAAACTCTTTCTTCAGAAGCCATTCCCACCACTCTGCACTAGATGTCTAATTCCTCACGTTCATAAAACTGCAGGTTAAAAACACGCTGCTGGCTTCACTTCCTGGGCACTCCACATCCTGCAGAAATTCCTCTTTAGAGACACGAACAGGTCAGATCTGTGGTGAGCACAAAGGATGCTGGGCACATCACCTGGAAACCTAGCTGCAGGATCACTGACAAAATAGCCTTTAACAGAAGAGTAAGAAAAACGCCCCTGCTGACTCCCAAAGCTCTTTCTATTCTCCTTTATAGGCTACTTGAACCTTACTAATTAATTACCACAATCTTTTTAATTTACTGCTTTTCATCTTGACAAATTATACTGTTTTAATCCCAGTATTAACTTGAAATGGCAGCATTGACCCTCATAATCCTTGGAGGCTGATATTCGTTACTGCTAGCAAAGTCTGCATTATTTTTTGAAGTATCCCATAAAGGAGGAAAAGTAAAAAGAAACTTTTTTTTTTTTTTTTGGTGATTCTCTGCATTTTATTACAAATCAAACAGCTCTACTTGTGACATGTAATCTTTGCCCTGGGTCTGGTCAGAAACTAATATACAGCAACCCTTTAGTCATCTGAGGCACTGGAAATACGCCTGTAGGGCCCTCTTACAGCATGTGATCGTGGTTTCCGTACCAGCAGGTCATACACCATTTCTGAGCTGACCAGTGTCTGCCCTTTAGCAAACCCATGTTTGACAGTTCATCAGCAGCTTTGAAGATGCTCAAACTACCACATAGCCTGTAACAGGTGAACAGGGATTACAGGGTTTTTTAAACAGCCTAGAAGTTCTGCAAGAATTAAGGCCTTCTGAACAGGGAAAAAACAACCCCAAAACACTAACAGGGTTAACGAGCATTTGATTCATGTCATTACATATGCTTTGGTTTGTTTTAACTGTATAGGGAGATATAAAGAAAATATTCACTGTCTTGTTCTAAACTTTCCATTTATGAAATACCAATCTTAAAATAATTGACAATGTTAGCTGGCAAGCTACATTGCCCTCTACTCTGCCTTGGTCAGGCCCCACCTGGAGTACTGTGTCCAGTTCTGGGCTCCCTGGTATAAAAAAGACAGGGACCTCCTGGAGAGAGTCCAGAGAAGGGCTACGAAGATGATTAAGGGCCTGGAGCATCTCCCATATGAGGACAGGCTGAGTGAGCTGGGACTCTTTAGTCTGGAGAAAAGAAGACTTAGGGGGGACCTAATTGGTGTTTATAAATGTCTTAGGCATGGGATGCAGGGGGAATTGGCCAGCCCCTTTTCAGTGGTCTGTGGGGACAGGACAAGGGGCAATGGCTGTAAACTGGAGCATAGGAAGTTCCGCACCAACATGCAGAAAAGCTTTTTCACAGTGAGGGTGACAGAGCCCTGGCACAGGCTGCCCAGGGAGGTGGTGGAGTCTCCTTCTCTGGAGATATTCAAGTCTCATCTGGATGCCTATCTATGTAATATGAGCTAGGGAGCTGCTTTGGCAGGGGGGTTGGACCCGATGATCTCTCGGGGTCCCTTCCAAGCCCTGTGATTCTGTGTTATGTTAACCAGTTCAAAGAAGGTTTGGATTCCTTCCCATGCCCTTGGAAGTGATAAAATCGTACTATTTTGCAGTGTGGATTTCTCAAACATTTTTGGTCTATTTAGAAATTCACAACATTTCATAAAAATTCTCTCTAGAATGAGACAGCAAAAATCCAGAAATTGAAAACCATCAGCCTTTCTCCACTTTTAGTGAGGTAAATAAGCAGAAGAAAGAAAAAAAGAGACAAACCAAAAACCCCTCACACAGTGATAAAGGGGCCCAGGAATGGGAAAGCAATGGACTGAATAGACAAAAGAGCATGCTACATTTTTTTTTTCAATTATTACTTTTTTTCTATGGTGGGAGGATAACAACTTCCTATCTGATCCTTGATTTTACTATATTGTCCTAACATTAAGTTCAACAGCTTTTATTGTAGATATGTCCAATTATTTCCATGAGAAGGAGAATATCACCCATCCAAGGACCTAAATTAAGACAAGGTTCTTTGACGCAGATGGAAAAAAGGGTGTTTTACACTCCTGCATTTAAAATTGGCATACCTAAAATAAATCACCATCATGAGGGATGGAGCTGCAGGAAGTCTTACTAGGCCTTAAACCCAGGAATAACTTAGAATTATTTTTTCTTTTAATTTATGAACTTCCCCATCACATTTCATAAGCTGTCCTGCCATTCACTTGCAATAGGTTTTACATGTTGTTGTATGTCAAGAAGATTTCTGAAATCTGTTAAATTTTTAATTTAAGACTTTCAAACTATGTGCACCAAGACAAGCGACCTGTCTGCTCCTTGACCTTGAAACTTCTGAGGATTGTAAGCAAAGACTGAATTAATTTCAGTTTCTGACCTATTACTGGCATTTCTTAGTTTTGTATCAAGCTTGTTCCTCCAGAGTCTTGTTAAAGCAATGACTTTTTCTATCTAGGTGTAAGACATTTTAACAACTCACAGGCTCTGTAAAAATCTTCCCACAAATCAGAAAAGCTTTTGATCCTTGACATTTTTCAAGCATCTTCACTTACTTTATTTTGTGGCCAACTTCAATATGGAAGCCCACTTGCAAATTTCCATCAGACCACGAAAGAAAAGTTAAACTAGTGCACATTTCACAGTTTTTTTGAAATATGTTTGCTGATCACAGCTTGAAGCATTCCCCTTCATCTTCAATTTTTATCAAAAGTAAAGACTGACAGGGCTAATGGCTTCTTATTACAGTCTAAAACTTAAGAGGCCCATCCATCCCCTGACCAACAATCAATTTTCATGGAGGATACCTCAACCTGGCACAAAGCATCTTCACAAAATCACCTTGGAGACTGCTTCTACATGATTTGTGCTAACAGATTAAAAATTTCATTAAGCCATCAGGCAGAACCTTGGCTACAAAGCCCCATGAACACCAAGAATATGCATTTTTTTATTCAGCCTTTCATGTGCACAGACATTTGAGTTAACTGCTATACCTACAAATTAAGTATTTCTGTCAAATCTCATAGTTTCCTATTAGTACATTTACAAATACCACAGAAGGCAGTTACAACCAGCAAAAATTCCTCTCTCTGCTATAGAGATGCACATCTGTTTTGAAGAGTCTGGCTCCCTGTTTGAAAGACTGATGCAGAACAAAATTTCCCAGCTCATCTACTTTATGCTCTCTAAACACAGATTGTTCCAGGGATTTATGATTACAATTGTCTAACTCGCTGGACATTGCTTGCTGGTTTGAAACAGAAACAATCTAAATTTGCTCTAACTACAAGAATGAGTGAAAGCAGAAGCAGCTTGTCTCTGAGCAGACACTCAACAGATTTACTGCCACAATACACAAATACAGTTGCAGAATTCGTTTTGTCATTTTTATATAGCTGACCTATTTAATTCTGAAGTTGCTTGTTTACTAATAAAAAAGAAAGCAGAAAAATCTTAACAGTCCTAGCATAAATCCAGGAGCTAAATATGATAGTCACTTCAGTATGCCTATCCCAGCACTGATTTGGGCTGTTCCCAAGAAACTACAGAAGGCCCACCAGGATACAATGTCTGAAGCACAGACATTTACCCAGTTAATCTCATCCAGTTGCTACACAGGAAAGTTAACCACTAGAATTTGTTGGCTGTGCTGGAAAATGGGTCAGCTCTGGCAATGAAACCTGGCCTGCCCAAGCAAGAAGCCCAGCACATGACTCCGTATGTCAGCAACAGCCTGCTGCTGCTGAGCATCGCAAGTGCTGCCTCAGAGAGCAGGGTGCAGGCGAGCTCAGAGCCAATCCTTTCACAGGGGACCTATTCCCAACACTCCAGAAACGTCTTAGGAAAAAGAACACATAGGCAACTACCTTTTATCTGAGAGGTCCAATGCTTTTCCTCCTCTTCTTGTTAAGAGATGCATCAGATGTTATTTCCACACCAGCATCATTATCCCCACCCCCCATCACATTATACAAACTAAGCACTATACTGTGGAACCCACATGTGTTTCTAAAATAAAATCTAAGCAGCTTGTGAGAGAATTCAGCTTACTGAATTAGTGAGGTTTTGTCTTTCTTTGGCTTATATTATTAGACAGCATTTACATTCACTAGAGGAGGAAAAAGATTGCTGGAAAATCAGTACTTTGGGGTGTCTTGTTCCTCCCCCTGCACCTCCCCCCCAGCCCCCCTGGGTTTTGAAAGCTTCTTGTTAGTATTTTGACCCGAGAAACCTTTCCAACACACAAACATATTTTTGACCTTGGCATTTCTACAAAGTATTCTAAGTTTAATTCAAAGGCTTTAAAAGACCCCCCAAACAACAGATCAACAACCAATCAACACCACCATCCCACCCTCCAAATAAATAACGCACTCATCGATCACCAGTGCCTGTCCTGCCACTTCCTAAATACAGAGCTGGGAAGCCATCTGCAACCCTTCCTAAAAAAGGACACTGCTCATCCCTTGTAACAAAAATCAAAGTACATGTCAAACTGGTAGTAGAAAATGCATCTATTACTGTACTTGGACTTCAGGGAGCACAGCTGGCAGCAGCCTGCAGTGCTGCTGAGGGCTGCTGAAACTAATGGTGTGGAATGAGAAACTGCTCATCTAAGATAATGAAGCACAATCCAATACTTTACTAAGTGCAGGTATTTGCTAGGCTGTAGCATGGGCAGATCCCTGGAAGCCAGTGGTGGCAGAAGCCTATGCATGGGGGATACCAGGCTTGCTCCATCAGCCAGATACCCCTCTGGTATACCAGCTGCTAGCACTCAAGTAGCATCACAGCCCCTGTACTGCCACAGCACCAGTCCCATGCGTTTTTTGCCTTTTGACCGAAAATACTCTTTCCTTTAGTATTTTAAAGATGGATAGAAAAGGCAGGCTAGAGAACAGCACTACACTTGTAACACAATGCAATAGGAGTACTGACACAGATGTGTAAAACTGCTCCAACTCCATTTGCAAGAGCAATGCTTCACCTTCAAAAGGGTTTTAGTAGTTTTCCAGCTGGGAAGTAGAGCGCCCTATATATCCAGCACAATGTCCTAGCAAAACAGCATTCAGCATCAGGTGTTTTTCATACCGGGGATGCTACGGGAGTAAAAAATGGCTTCATACACATCTGTTTCAGATAAGGAAGTTTGGTCACATAACCTGCTTGAGGGCACTAAGGGACTCAAGGGCTTCCATCCAAGAGCACTTTCCTAATAGAAAGTTTCACTTAACAGTCTGTGGACAACAGCTTAGACCAAAACACAATTTAGTAGCTGCATTTCAGCTTGCAGGCTTACCAACCCGTGCAATGCTGACACACAGTTTTAAGTAAACCAAATTATCACTCAACAGCAGTATTAGGAAATGTTTTGTCCTCCAGTTCCTCTCAAGGAACATGACTGACCCATACCATTCAATTACTGCAAAACTGTTCCTTTGTTGCAGCTGCATTTCTCACATTTGTATTGTCCTGCCTTGCGTTTGGTTTTGGGGGGTTTTTTTGACTGAACATACACGTCCAAAAGTCACATCCCCCCATTGTGCAGAGTCAAAAATAGGTCTACTTTCCTGAGATTTCCCCCCAATCACAAAAAACACAACCAGAAGCATGTTTGACTTGAGCTACCTTTGCATGCTTGCTAGCTCCCAAGCTGCAAACCAGACTGCTGATCACAGCCCCTGTTCACACAACCTGCCAAGCCCTTCGGCCTCACTGATCTGGCAAACCTACCTAATCCTTTCTCTTGTGAGTGGAAAGGTTAGGGAGGAGCTTGTCTCAAACTGTAGGTCAGTTCATAACAGGACAGATTGGAGCAGAGGATGTTCAGGCATCAATATGGGAATACCCCAGCATAGCCTCTACCAGTGGGACTCTGGTTGCTTCTCCTGTTAATGTTACTGGGAAAACGGGACACAAACATAGGGCAACAGCTTACAAACAGAAGGAGCTATGTTTTCCAAACATGGAAGCCTTTTATATATATACACATACATCAACCTATAAGGATTTCAGTTTCTTGTGAAACTCTGAGACTGAAGAGCTGAAGTGGGGAAGAACTGTGTACTCTCTCCAGAATAGCAACAAGAACTACACAAATGTAGAGAAAGGTCACAAGTATTTTTGCAGCCAGCTGTCTAATGCTTACTTTCTTTGTAATGTCTAAAAATAAAGAGTTTAGTCACTATGTAACTTTCCGAGTGCAGATGAGGCAGAGGGAGAGGGGAATGGAAGGGGACATACACTCCAGTTTCCACCACCTTTAACACACAGTGCCTCCTCTCAGCTGCCCTCCACCAGGATCACCAAGGCTGCAGAAGGCATGCATGACACAGTGCTGAAGGTATCACTCTCACCCTTTTTACACATAGTAAAGTCAGGATACACACGTTAGGGTCAGTGGTAAAATTGAGGTCTCCAAAGTGCTAGCCAACTGCTACAGGTCAGTGGCGATAAAATTATTCTCCTAACATTTAAAAAACTGCAGAGACCTTATAGACCAAAAAAGGCATCTTTGCATGCAGCAGTCCCCAAAGAGCTGTCCTTCCCTTCCCAAGCTGCACTGATAGCTCACTGAGACCATGCAAATTTTCAACACCCTGTGGCAGAGCTCTCCAGAGTAAATTCACTGTGTAAAGACAAACATCTCCATTCTGAACCTGCCACTCACCAACATCTGGCGCTTTACTTCTTGCACTGGATAAAAATTAATTGTCAATCCCAACACATCCCTTTCATGCCACTCCTGACCCTATACATTTGTCCACCTTCTAAAATACAGAGCTGATCCATACCGCTATTTCAGCAAGTCTGGGACAACAAAAGCAAAGAGCCAGCCATAAAACATCTACTTATGAAAAGTCACACGGCCCAAATAGTATTAAATACTGGACAGAAAAAAGGGTAGAAATAAAGCATATAGAGAAAAAGCAGAGAGACAATTTGATTTTTAAATTGCAGGAGGTCACCCTAACACAATGATCTGTTCTAAGCCACCAGGCTTAGCATTACTTTAATCTTTTACTTTGGTCACATTTTCAATTAACAAACAATGAAAGAGAAAATGTGAGCACTACCTGTGCCTACATTAAGGCTATAGCCAAGTCATAGCATCCACCAACCTCCTGGCACGTACACACTTTGTTAATGTGGCACTCCTTCATCCACCAAGACAGCTTCCAAGACACAAAAAGAAGCTGCAGTTACTGCCACTTGGACATGACCCAAAAACTGTTAAGTGGCTCAGAGCAACTGTCTACAGAGGTAAAAGCCTCAGCAATGATTCTGATAAATAACAACTCTGTCCACTAAAAAGCCAATGCTACTCCTCTGGGTTCCTCTGTAGCCTGGTCATTAAGTGATAGCTCATTTTATCAATACCCTCTTATAATCTAATTTATTTTCCTTACTCTGATCTATTTACAACCAGGAGGCGAAACAATGAAGGATGTAGTTAGAGATCCCCAGTGAACACTCTAACACCACAACTGGTCCATCTGAACAGACCCAGGCAGTTCAGCAGTGCAATGTCTTCCTGCAAAATATTGAAAGATGTCTGAGAAGTTGCACTGCTCAGCTAGAACAGGAACTCATTCAGTTATGTCTGGTTAGCATGTATTTTTTTGAAAGCAGAAAAGAGAGATGCTGTTTGGAACATGAAAAAAGACTTAAGTCCTCAAAACGTTCCAGTGCTCATCTGCCTTCCTCAATGGGTTCTGCAACCAGACCCTCAGCAAGTGCAAGTGTTGCATGACCAGCAATGCCCAAACCTCTGAAAGAACTATTTCAGCAAAAGATTTGTAAAAATACCTATATTGCTCACACCTGAAACATCAAAAACCAGCTCAGATGGACACCTCTTGAGAAGCAGTTTCTACCTGCACTGCATGATCATTAAATACCATCCAGATTGATCAAAACATTCCACAAAGAAAAAAAAACAAACAACTAGCTCTCACTAGCTCCAAAGCTTTCCCATACATTTTTCACCTTCATCTTTTTATTCTATTTCAAATTATTTTTCAATTTTCTTAATGTTTTCCTGTCTCATTGCCACCTCAGTGGGACACACATTGAAAAAGGCAGAGAGGTCATATGGAAAGCAGTCTCAACTCTGCATCCACGAATGAAGAGAGCACACAGCCCTCTATATGACCCACCATCTATCTAACGGGGAGCTGGGGAAAGTGGCATCTACTGGAGCGCAGGATATGCTGCAGTGTTTCAAAGGCAGAGCCTTTGTTTTCTGCCTTCCATACTGAGGCTTTCCCAAAGAAAAACCCGCCATCACAGGCAAATAATGAGTCTTGCACATAAAATGCTCATAACACAGCTGACAGGCATCGCATTGTACTCCTAATGTGCGATAAACAATTACTGATGGGACAAAGCACAGCAAGAACAAATCCCATTAACAAATAATGGGATTTGCTAGTGGATCACCAAAACGCCACTTTGGAAATGACTCCCTGGGCTGCTACAGTCAGAATAGAGCAGACAGGGATGGGAGGCTTGCAGCAGGATGTGCAGGGCTATCGGCCAGCCATGGGAGATCACTGCATGAAAACCATGCTGGTGCAGCAGTTTTGACAGCAATTTGAGAACGCTGCAGCATGTGCCAAACAAAATAAAATTAGTAATCTCATTTCTGGGGTATTTGTGAATCATTTACACCTTGGATCCATAAGCAAGTGTATTTTATACATCAAAAGACACAAGAAATTGTTACAATTCTTCTTTTAGCTCATTACAAGATTTCCCAGCAACTTGCACACTCCAAATGATCCCACAAAAGACACCTGACTGAAATGGGATTCTATATTGGTATGTATTAGTATTTAACTGCCCACCTCTATCAGAAAAGGGTCCCTCTATTTGTGGGAACATAACACTGTATCTTTGTCCCCCAGTGGTTGGTATTACATGCCACAAGTGATGCTGAGATGCAAATGCAAGAGGTGGCTCTTTTTCTATTAGAGTTTGGAGGAAAAGAAAGAAAAAAAAAAAGGGGAATAAAAGAAAAAAAAAAAAGAAAAAAGGAGGAGACAACTTCCCAGTGCTAAAAACCAGGCAGAGCACTAATCCTCCTTGGCAGGCCACAAAATACTTGTAAGGTAATAGCTACTTAAAGCTTTCTGAAGTGACAAGTATTTGTTACTCTTTGTATTTCTGTTTAAGGGTGCTATGCCTTCTCATCTCCTTGGGATCACTAGAACTGTCTTGCTTACTTGTTTTTAATACACCACAGCACATGTTGCTTGGGATAAAAACAGCTTATTCTGCACACCACAACCACCACCACATAACAGAGTAACTGGACCCAGCTCTGAACTGGGTTAGTACCTTCTGCTAGAACATAAAAATGAAAAGCAATAAGCAAAATTAGGAACTGATATGAGTTATATAATTATAGAACATTCTTAGGCAGAATTAGAAAAATTGTAGACCATGAGTTTCATGTTTTTAAATGGGGAGAAATGTGAGTTGAGACTGATCATCAAGTAATTCTTCTTATTTAGTAGTGTAACTAAGAAGTCAAAGGGAAGAATACTCTGCTCTTAAAATAAGCTGTGATCAGGCAATATGAGGTTACAGCTTGATCAGGCACAGGTTAACTTAGTCCAACCATCAAAACCCATCCAGCAGAATAGAGACACAAACATGCTGCTTCTTGAGGATCACCTCTTCCACAGGATTTTGGAGCCCATTCCATTTGTGCAGTACCTGGAGCAAACTGAGCATTCCAGCACTAGTGGAGAATTATGAGACAGCCCAGTGGAAATAGCACAAAAGCTATTTAGCATGGGAGCTAGTGCGTTGGTCTGCCAACTCAAATGGAAGTGACAGCCAGTCTCTCACCCAGCTGGGTTAGGGATCAGCCATGCGTGTATTGCTGCGTTTGAACTGCAGACTGCTGTATGCTTGCAAGAGGAAGAAGCAAGGAGGAGCTGGAGTGGGGTAGGAATCATGGCAGGATTCATTCTGAGGACTTACCCGTACAGTCTGTTTGCCCAGGCAAATACGAGCGTTTGTAGCCCACCCCATGCACTCAGCCAGTGTTTTGCTGGGATCCTCGTGCTTCCCTGTTGCACACACTCAAAAACATTCAGCATGCACATCAGTGAAGTGTCTGCACAGTGCCTGAACTGCAGCAAGGCTTTGCAAGCAATGAAAGCACTTGATAATTGCCAACTTTACACAGAATTATAGATCAAACTCTGCCTTCCCTTGAGAACAAATTAGACATGACATCTATATCCAGGATACATGAGGAAGTATCACAGCCCAAGACCGTAGCTCGCTTAGAGTAGGACTTGAAATGTCAAGCCAGCACATACAATGCCTCAGAGTGATACTCTGAACAGCTCCTGCAAATGGGCATCTCCTTTCAGCTTCTGCGGTGACAGTCACTTTCTTGACATGCATGTCAGTCACTGTCCACTAGAGAAATGTCTCTGACACAGCCTGGCTCCCACAGAGGATGACCACTGCCTCCATGCCTACAGCCAGGAACACACACAAAAAAGTAAAATTCCTCAGAATACCCAGAGCTAAGGAATAAACACAAATTTTATTTTGGAAGAGGAAACGGTGATGAATGTTCTCCACTGCAAGATCGGCCTCTATCTAGGGATATCTTTTCAGCTTCAGAGAGAAGCACTTGGAAACACAAAGAGGATGAAAGGAGGAGGGCTGGGGAATGCCATTACACCAAGGTCACAGCAGCACACAGAAGCTATGATTTTCCAGGCCTAGAGCAGGTGAATATTCTTGACTGACACATACAGGCCCATTGAAGAGGGAGACGACTTCTGAGGAGTTCCCATGAAGCCTACAGAACCTTCCCTGGTTCAAGCACCACCTTTGTTTTGCTAATACCCCATTACTGTAGCCTCCTCTCCTTGACAACTGAGAGCTGGACACTCTTGTCCTCTTCAAGGGCATTTTTGAACAAGAGCCAACATTTAAGCCAGAGTCAGTGCCATAAAACAGCAGGGATTACGAGCAAACAGTGAAAGACACCAAAGTTGTATGAAGCCATGCTCCATCACCACAGCTACAGCACAATGAAAGACAGACTCAGGCCAGGAGGAGTAGGAAGCCAGGGTGTAACACGCAAGGACAGGTTTATGCAGTCCTCTGATGCAGCTCCAGTTACATCTCAGAGCAGCTTCAGAAACAAAAGTCAGTTTCCTGGCTTTCAGTTGGGTATCCTTTTCCTGTAGCAGATGCAAGTGGTTCAAGAACAAAACCAGTCACTAAAGAATGCAGAGCAGGTAAAACCCTCAGCAGTCAGCAAGAGCCCAGTGCTTCAGTGAACAAATGGCTCTAGAAAGGAACCTATCTGTGATCAAACATCCGAAGACAAACATTACACATGTATCTGCTCAGTAACTAAATATCCCCCTTCAGATGTCTGTTGTAATGCTTATCCAGAGCATGTGGAAGGTCAAAGCACTGGTCCTCAGCCTGTCATGCATCCCCATGCTGTTACAGTATTTAGGACAAATCTCTGGTCCTTCACTGCTAAGTAAAGGAGAAAAATAAACAAACAAGCAAACCAAACAAAGGCCAGGACCACTTGACAGAAGGAACATCTCTAAGCTAATAATTTTGCCTTATGAAAAACTAAAAGAAACAAGACTTTCAGCTTTGAGTCCAAAGCAGCATTACAATAACTCCTCCACAAAGCAAAGAGTAATTGTGCTTCACACACTTTATAGTACTGCAGGTAGGACAAAAAGCAAGTGTGCAATGTCACAGCTATCAAAGACACAGAAAGGAGAACAGAGGGGCAGGCCAGAAGGCCCTACAGCAATCCCACAGAAGTATGTGCCTTCCCTCACTTCCTCAGCATACGTGCACATTTCCATGACCCTATAGAATGATGGCACAATTTTACATTTTAACCCACCAAATTTGAACATTCATAATAAATGGAACTGTTCATGCAGGAACAAAAAATAAAGCTCTTCTAAAAAGGGAGATCTAAGTGAATCTGTCTGCAGAGCCATGCAGATTGAAAAAACTAGGTCAAATCTTTTGCTAGTCAACCTCACTCCTATTTCTCTCCAGCTCTCCTCCCCTCTAGCCTTCAGCAGCTATTGAAGAAATCAGTTAATGAGAATGCAACAGACCTGTCTCACAGGTCTCAAATTAGTTCTGCCTGTCTCACAGGTCTCAAATTAGTTCTGCCTGGTATTTATCAGGGGGGTCATCTATGCAACTACAGATGGAAGGGGGGAAAACGAAATTGTTACAGTCTTTCCAATTCACAAATCGTAATCCTAGAGCATATTAGTAGTAGTGCTACTAGGGCCCCTTAGAAGCTAAACAATGACACATATTAAAAAATTAAAGAGGAGGAAGTGGGGGGCAAGAAGCAGACAAAGATAGGCCAGAAAAGGGAGAAAATATGAATCGCTGTGCTTTCACTTTTGCTGTGCTTGCAGCACAAACACTATAGCATCTGCTGCTTTTAGTGACATCTTGCTAGTGTATTTTCTAGAGCTTTGTGAGTGAACAGTTTTAGAAGCCTCATAAATATCTCCATTTTGACACTAAGTTTCCAAAGAGTAACTGCAATATTAGTTTTTATATCTACTAGTCAACCCAGGTATGTTTTAAATAATTATCTTTTAGGAAAAAAGGACTCACATACTGCAAATTCACCACCACAAAGGCATCAAGGGTTTTTCAAAAAAACATAAGGACCAAGCCAGTCCAATTTCAGCTTACTCATTTTTATTCATTTCTCTCCTTCTGTTGCATAGACAGAAGGCACTGTTTCACCATTTAAAAAAAAATTAAAATATGCAATTCTGCATCAGCCAAATACTGAATCAAATCACTCTCAAACTCCATTTCCACCACACACAATATGCTGCCTGACAAGTTCCTGCAAGAAGGCAAAGAAATCAACTTCCTGACTTAAGGGCAGTGATGGCCAACCTAACTGGTTTGACAAGGCACATACCACACCTGAGTGATGTTATACTGACAGCTGAAGGCTGGGGAAATGCCGGCATGCCCCAGGGGCTGGGTGGGGGAACCCATCCCCATTCTAAGGTCAGGGGCTTCCTCCAACAGGTAGGGACCACAGCCCAGGCGACTGGGCTCTTGGAGGAGGGCTGGGATACTCTGTGTACAGGAGTGCTGGGGGCAGGAGGTGCGTGTTGCTGCTAGGCAGGACTGCCTCATTGAGTAAACCCTAGACTACCACAGGCCACAATGAGAAGCCATTTGGAGCACTGTATATAGCTGAGCAGCAGACTACACAGAATGCATCCTAAATTCAAAAATGTCCACATGGAGTCTTTGTCTTTGCTGGGTTTTTTTACCTTTACCTTTCCTGCCTTTGGCTAAATTCCTTTGAAGGCAAGGCTACTTTATACATAACTCATCTAAATCAGCCCCATCTGGCCTTTGTTTCTGAGCTGGATCTTATCAATAGCAGTCACCATTCAACTTTCAGAGTCTTAGATAATTTTTCACCCTTAACTCAAGCCATAAACAATTATTGCCTCAGTACCCTAGACAAACAGCTGTGGAAATACTGAAGAAAAGTTCTGGGGGTTTCTTTATGGTTATTCTTTGGTTTGGTTTTTTGTTTGTTTTGGGTTTTTTGACAGAGACACATTAAGGTGGGGTGAAGCATCTTGGACCTGAACCCAGGAGGTCACTTGGAATCTGGACCAATGAGATGCAAAACACCATCCTATACCCTCTGCTTAGCATCTACTGGATCAGAAGGTAGGTTAAGAAATAGCAGTGTTGGGATTATTGAGTTAGGTATGAGTTGCTGGACAAAGCATGGTAGGGAAAACAAGCCCTTGTGAGCAAACTGACGAGATATTCTGGAACCACTACACCATCAGGTAACAGCGTTCAGCATTCTTTGACTCAAAGCAATCAAAGCCCATATTCAGTTCTGAAGTCTGTACCTTAATGTTCCATCCTTCTTGAGCTATGCTCATGCATGATGGTGTCCATCAGATCTTTTGGTTCTATGAAAATACAAAGCTACATTTTATACTGATCCTTTTAAGACAGGTTACATAGAATGCCTGTATTTACCTAAATGGTACTTCCATTAAGGTTTTTTCCTTTTTTTAAATACTACCTCAGGGTAAGAAAGAGAGTCTGGGACTCAAAAGGGGTTTTTTTGTCCCCTCATCCTGTTCAATAGGTAAATTGTAGAATAATTTGATCAGCTTCATTTGCAGAATGATTTACTGTTCCACAATTCAATCAGAAACCAGGATTGTTCTTTAAAGATGGCTAACAGAACAGCCTTGTCAACTAGATTTGCTTTCTATACAAACCAGTTCATTTTTACTTTTAAACTACCAGCTGAAATTGTACTCCAAAATAAAGCTGGAAATGACTTTTTGCTTCATTCATTAAAAAAGCTACCCAAACCAATATTCTATAGAATTCAACAGCAGCTCTCAAGAACAGTCAAACTGTATTGAATAAAGAAAAAATTTTTCCAATTGTTTAAATTCCTTCTGTTAAATATCAGTCATAAGATGTCTTAATAATCTAATTAGATACTTACAGATTACCTCCCTTATGAAATAGGTGTTTCTCAATAAGGAAATAAGCATTTGTGCATTTCTTTCCTAAGCCTCAGTTACTGGGAAAACATACAACCAGTCTTTCAGAGAACAGCTCTTGTCCTTTATTGGGTTCTTGCCATAGTGAACATCTGCTAAGTCTATAAATTAATTGCTGAAAACATCTTGTGCTTCTAGATGATCCAGGCAATCATAGCTGTTCTGGGTTACTAGAGAACATTACCATTTTTCTCTCTCACACAGGCACACATCCACACACACATCCTCCCTTACAGTATAGCATAAAGCAAGAACAGTTATTTGGCATTAATTTTAATGTCATAAAATAAACCTTTAGTGCTAACCAAGTCATCAGAGCAGCACACAAAGTTCACCTAATTGATTTAAGCAGAAATTTTTCTACCACAATAGCCTAAGGATATGAAGGGTACCTCACCTGGCTGGTTGAAAATGTTCTCTTGAAGTACAGGATTCTATCTTGGTTTGTCAACAGCAGAGTTTGGCAGACAGTAGCAATGGGCTCTTTCCAGTTCAAAGAAAAGTGTTGAGTCCACTTTAGAGAACTCTGTGCGTGTAACAGTGTTCCTCTTATTTCCCCAGAGAAGGTCCAGACTCAATTTTCACTTACCTGCTGCATCTTCAAGACTTCTCATTCTTCCTGGCTATACTAACATACTGCTACACTTTGTCACCTCATCTCATTGCCCAGTTGCAACTCCTCTGTCCTCCGAGATCTCAGTTCAGCTGATAGAAATTGGTTTAATACTATTTGTAACTGCTACAAGATTTCAAACTTGAGCTCGTTAATGTCTGTAAGTCTGTAAAGGGTGAGTGTCAGGAGGACAGAGATAGGCTCTTCTCAGTGATGTCCAGTGATAGGACAAGGGTGCAAGCTGGAACACAGGAGGTTCCATGTGAACATCAGAAAAAACTTTTTCATTGGGAGGCTGACAGAGCACTGGAACCAACTGCCCAGAGAGGCTGTGGAGTCTCCTCTGGAGGCATTCAAAACCAGCCTGGACATCTTCTTGTGTGCCCTAATCGAGCTGATCCTACTCTGGCAGGGGGTTTAGACTACATGATCTTTCCAGGTCCCTTCCAACCCCTTACATTCTGTGATTCCATGAGATGGAAGTCACCTACCCTAATGAAAGCTTTCTATAGATCTCCTGTATTTCCTTTTAGTATTCCTGGTCTCACTGGCCATCTAGCACTCTTGTGAACAACAAGGATTCCATCTCCTATCAAGACCTGCCAGAAGTAACAGTAGCTGCATGTTCCAACCAAATCTGGAAAGTTATTATTGACTCTAATTTAGAAAGAGTAGCAAGGATTATTATTGACTTAATTTAGAAAGAGTAGCAAAGGTGCTATCTCTTCCAAACAGTAGATACCTGGATGCCATCAGCAGAGATAAATAGATACCAGTTCATAATAACCTTCAGTCACATTAGCCAGCTGGCATCTCCTTCCTTACTTGTAATCTGTGTTCATTAAAGATGCTGCAAGAAGGTGGGGGTGGTGCCCTGGGCATGCTGCACCCTTCCACGTAGGAGGGGACTGCAATGATACAAACACTATGGCCTTCTACTGCCTACTTAAAAAAAAGAGAGGACTATTTTAATTCTTCTTAAGAATTTCCAGATGTCCCATGCACAACTTGAGACAGACAAGTCACACGTAGGTCAAATCTCTTCCTTTCCAAGGACACGAGTGTTCTCATATACCTTTGAATTTACAAACACAGCTGGAAAGAGCAGTTGAAAATACATGTTGTTTCTGCTAAGAACAAAGGGACATGCCTTTTCACACCAGAGGTGCATGTGCATACATCATGGTCACAGTCTCCGCCCTTGCACTGTGTCCTTAGTTTCACTCCCCTTTCCCATGCTCCAGAGAACACTCGTATGCTCCTTCCAATTCTACGTTTATGCCCCATTCCTACCCTGGCCCTCAGCTTCTCCAGTAACAATTTTTACCTAGACAAGTACAGGAGAAATTTGGGGAGGAATTAATTCCCTAATTTTAAGATCCAAGTAAGCAACATAAGTGTCAAGATACTGAAGAGCAGCAGATTGTCACACCACAAGCCATGTGGTTGCTGCACTCTATCTCCAGAAGAATTACTTGCATTACTCACACACAAGGGGGTTGACTTGTTGTGATCTGTCACTTGAGATGCAAATATTTATTGATGGCACAATATTCCAACTGTTGTTTTAATTACTCGTTATTTTAACACTGTTAGTTAAGAGGCTTTAGAACACCAAAAATCACTCAGCCTGTTCTGCAGTAAGACCAAAAAATTTACATTTTACCACATTTTTATTTATACTATAAATAATCCAGCAGCAGGATCCAGATCTAAACCTAAACTATGAGCAAGAACTGAAGTCACACTGCAGTAGTGTACTGCTGGCTTACTCTTAGGCCTTATTTATGACAAGTCCTTCATTAAAATTACAACAATTATAGGACAGTAACTGTGGACATACTTACTTTTTATATCCTGTCCTAAAGAGCATTCAGGTGTTGAAAAGCAGTATTAAAATACAGATTTTAAAGTGTTCCAAAATGTATTTCTTTTTAGCCAAATGAAGGGGACAGAGATACCCCTTTGACATAGAGGCCTGCTGCACACAGCAGTCTCACTCTACTCATGGATCTTCTTATGTGAAGTGTTACATGGCACTTCAGTACAAAAGCACTGACATTTCCTTCTGCAATTTTTTCAGCTATACTCATTGTTATTACACACAGCCAGCATATTATTACTCAGACCTTTCTCAGCTGTTCATATGGATTAAGTATCCTTTAGAGGCCTGCATCTCAAAACACCCTTTTGGAACAGGTAAATCATATATTACCATCACTATTATTATTGTTTTCAGTATATTTTTAGAGGTAATGAATAAGGAAGGAAAAAAAAACCCTCTGTGTATTACTCCACTGGGCACATTGTAAATGGATGGCAAAGCAAAGCAATACCATTAAGATAGTCTGACAGTTTGCACTTTCCTACCATGAAGATTATTTCTTTTGCTTCTTTTAAGCAATATACTGGAAAAGTTGCAGGCAAGACAATATTTAAGAAGTTGTTGAGAAGTAAAAAGAGCAAACTCTCCAGTGACTGCTAGAGCTTATAGCTGCAAGCACCTTTTATCAAGATTTGGATTCTCCAAAACAGATCTTTCTGATAAGGATCCCCACAAGTTCTGCATGCCTTGTAGTTAATTTCACCTTGTTCCAGAACCCTCCTTGTCAAAGCAGGAATTAGACCGATTAGCGGCATTTCTTTGGAAGGTGGATGCTTTGTACAGTTGATAGCAAGTGTCAGTCACTGGGACCTTATACTTAGCCTTATTTAAGACACGGGGAGAAACATATCCCAGAAAACTCACATGTGAAGATGAAAACTTCAATCTTTCTTCCTCCTATCTTTATCTATCCCAGCCACATTTTATTATTTAGTTATTCCAGAAAAGAAGCAACTGCACCTGTAAGACTAAACTGTCCAAGGGGAAGGGGGGTTTAGGGCTTCAGCAGAACAGCTCACCTTCCAGGAAGTTCTGAAAACATTTTCCTACTTGTGATAGTTCTCATTAAACAATATGAAAACATTTTAGAAGTGGGTAACAGTTATTGTTCTTATGCTCATATTATAAAAAAAGGATTCAAGGCCCTAAGGCTATGTAATAGATTACTCAAAACCATGACTGGAGAACATGAGCACACTAATTTTCAGTTCTGAGACAGAAGTCTTGTTCTTTCAATGTCAACAGCAAGAGCAGACCAGGATTCTTCCCATCACTGTCTCACAGGCTGGAGTTGTGGAGGGCGTGGAAGATGCAAAGCCCACTCCCACAATTAAACTTCGTGGCTGACAACTGCTCTTCTGTGGGCAAAGCTGAGGGAGGTTATTTACCAAGAATTCTCTTGAAAAGACTTTGGTTAAAGGGAAACTGTAAGAAAATACAGGGTGGATCCAGTGTGCTCCATTTTCCTATTCATTATGCAAGTGTACTCATTCAGAAGCCTCTTTATATCATTCCATATAAATAAATACCTGCAGCACTACCAGGCAAGGCAAAAAGAGCACCCTGTTGTGAACCAGAGTAACAGACTTGTTGAGACGGTCTTGGAGGTCATTATTATACCCTATTTAATATCCATGTGTATGTGCAAAACAAACATCATCATCATTAAGGATGACACTTTTCTTTTTTTGTTTGTGTGTACTTGACAAGAACTCTTAATAGCTGCTTACATTGTAACTCTGGTAGTGAATAGAGTTTACATTGGAACATCTGGACTGGCATTAAGCTCCTTGCCACGTGGACCACAAGTAACACAGCTGTAGCACATTACCTGTTAGGGCAACACCAGAATACTCCTTCCATGCCACCCTACACTTGTTGACAGGAGCTACAATCACTTCCACTCCACCACAAAGTAGCTTTATGCAAAAGTAGAACCAGGGCAGGACACAAGAAAGCTGCCCACAAGGTGTTTACCAATGGCTTGTTGTTGAGTTGCAGACCTCATGCCTTTAGTCATGGCTATCACATGACCCCTCTAACTCTCTGATAACCTTACATCATGCAGGAGCAGAGGCCTATGTCTTACTCCATGAAAAAAACATTAAGTCTTCTTAGTTAACATTTGATGTTAACTAACTCTTACTGTTTGAGATTTTTCAGACAGAACAATACTCCATGGCTGCACACATACTACTAGTCCTGAAAAAATGGGGAGAAGGGAAATGTAGCACTTAGTCTGTCAAAGAAAAATTTAATGTAAAAAATATTTTTTATATATATATATGCATAGTGCCTTGATTTCTGCTTAGGTGTACAGATTGAATGGCTTCTGCTTTGTAATTACTAAAACAGTAATTGCATGGCTACACATGCTCATACATAATGGCATTCAATTTCTGGTATTTCACTGAAGTTTTAGACTTACACAACTCAGAAGCTAACTTCTGATTTATATTGGCAGAAGATCAGCTTCAGGACCTTTGTGAGTAAATAAATCATACTGAATAGGAATACAGATCAATCCTCAATTGGTATGAATCAGACTAACCAACCTCAAACAAACTGTGATTTACACCACCAGCAGCCCTTACCATATGCAAATATTCAATGATGACTGAGTGACAAAGCCCTCTCTATGTATGTAACACAGTTTCACAAAATTTTTAATGCATTCTACATTAAAATTTATATAGGAAAGCAAAAGCTACCATTCCAAGAGAGATGTAAGTCTGATGTATGGACATTTCAGTTGCTGCCTCTTCCATACACAAGAGCTAGGCAGCAATAGACAAGCTTCAAGACAGAAGCTTCAGATCTGCCTTTGCCACCAGCAGCTCTGCAGAACACCATGCATGGACAGACTGCTTTCCTTGGGTGTGGGGGGTGTAATAAGCAAGCAGGCTAATAGAAAAAGATGGGAGTAGAAGCAGGCTAAGAAAACATTTATGTCGCACGTAGAAGAGACAAGTATCATAAAGATGCGTAGGAAGAAATACTGTAAGGTGAGGAGTGAGAGCAAGTTAAAGCATCATGAATCATCTGCTTCACCCCAAAACAGTGCATTCTTTTTTCAGTCATTAATAGGCAGCATCCATAGCAGATGTGAAACAACCAGAATCCTAAATTCTAGCTGTATATCAAGCAAACAAAAGATCCACAAAAACCCCCACCCCGTACCACCACTAAATCCACCCTCTGGAATAAGAAAAATGGCTCAACAGTACATTGCACTTAAAAATTAGGGTAAAATCAGATACTTATTAACTTTGCAGCTTTCTATTCTTTAAGGCACCTTACTTTAGTAGTAGATTTGTTACTAGTATTTAAAGCTCTAAGCCTCTCTGGTGTTATGCCTGAGTTATTCCAATCAGGAAACAAGGCAAAACACAAGTAATGCTATGGTGATGGAGACAAAGTGCTACTTTATCTTCAAACTTTAAAGTCGGCTCTCAACAGAAGAGTAAGCAAGATGAAGCAGTGTTCTTCCATTTCTACCACTGCGCTTCTCATCTTGACAACTGAGGTCTTGCCATGATTCTAGGAAATCATCAGCCTAATTTCAAGAAAATCAACTTATTTAGAGAATTTTTTTTCTTAATTAAAATACAAACGAAAAGCCAACAGAATTTACTGTGCACATACAGACTGAATAAATCTTAAATTAAGAGCTGGCCAAGAAAGTTTGCTTCTGGAGGCTGGAAATGCTATAGAGATCTCATTTTTCTCTTTACATCGTTGTCTTCTAACCAGATCCATTTATCTGTGCTGGCTGAATGTCAAGACATCTGTTCCTGATGAAACTTTGACATTTCTGAATTTCTGTTTTATTCCAAACTGGAAGAAAACCAAGTATTTTTCACATCTCCTATAAATGCTCTAGAAAGTAACAATTCCAGGTTAGCACACACAAGAGTTCCTCTAATTAGGATATAGGGTGTGTTTCTTCTGTCAAATATCAAGCTGTTTAATTATCACCCCAACAACAGACATTTTGAAATATCTAATTTTCTAGAGCTAATGTTTTATAGCTGCTCTTAAAGAGTTTTTTCTATGTTATTAAATTAATTAAATTTAAAATTATTACATCAGAGTGATATGGTATCACTGTGGTGAAAAAATTACAGTCACACACATGCATATATATTTACAACTTCATATATATTACCTATATAAACAAATAGTGAAGAGTGATTTATTCATATTATCTTGAACACAAAGAAAATAAAAGCTTTTCCAGTAAGGCATGTCATCACTGTTTCCCATCTCCTAAGCCTCTTTCTGGGTTTGGGTGGTTTTTTTTTTTCCCAAAACAAAATTCTTTGAAGATACTGCAGTGTAGGAAAGCATAAACTTAAGGGGAGCAAAACTAAAATTATCTTCAAAATTGCCTGTTATAATCAAATTTAATTCTGTAGGAGACTTGAAGTATCGATTCTAGAAGGGAACAGAATGTGTTTGTACCACAGCAATTCAGACTTCATTTCAGGTACCCACAAGGTAATTGCTATCTTAGGTAGTGAAGGTCCGCATCTATTTCTTGATTTATGTCCCATCTGCTCACATGCCAGATGACAATAAGATCAAAAGACTCATCCTACAGCAAATAGAAAATCCAGATGTCCATTCAATCAAGTGTTACGTGCTCTGCCCTAATTAAGTTTCTCCTGCAGACTTAGAGTGAACTTCAACCTAATCCTCACCTAGTCAGTTTCCAATACATTTACAGACTTCACACAGACATAGAATCCCAGGAGCCTCTAGAGCCCTGCATTATGAAAGCATGCCATTTAGTGGGGTTTATGATTTCACAGAATCACTGAGGTTGGAAGAGACCTCTGGAGATCACCAAGTCCAGTCCCCTAAACAGCATGGTCAACTAGAGCAGCACGTGCCCAGTTGGGTTTTTTTATTACCTCCACAGTTGGAGACTCCACAACATCTCTGAGTAATTTGTCCTAGTGTTTCACCACCCTCCCAGGAAAGATTTGTTCTCATACTTAAATAGAATTTCCTGTGTATCACAATTGCTTGTTGTCTCACTGGCCACCACTAATAGTGACTCTGCCTTCTTTACTCTCTCTACCAGGTTTGTTTGGGGGTTTTTTTGTTTTGTTTTGTTTTTTTAAACACACTGGTAAGATCTGAGTCTTTGCCAAACTGAACCATGCCAGTTCTCTCAGCCTCTCCTCACATGTTAGATGATCCAAATCCTTAATCATTTTAGTGGCCCTTCACCACACTCACTCCAGTATGTTCATGTCTTGTAAGGGAGAGACCAAAACTGGACTCATCACTCCAGACACAGACTCAACATGGCCAAGTACTGGGGAATAATCCCTCCCTTGATCTGCTGGCAACACTTTCCCCAGTGCTGCCTGTGCATTTCTGGCTCACATTCAACTTGTTGTCCACCAGCACTCCCAGGACTCCATTTGCAGTTCAATTTGTCATAATCACGTCAGTGCAATAACTGCAAAGTTAATTTAGTACAAAGGGTGTTGCAATCCTGGGGAGCATTTGGCATTGTAACTGTTGATATTTTCAGGCTACTCTCTTATCGTATCAGTTCTCTCCCTTCTCTCGTACTAGGTGTGTGGGAAAAGTTGACAGATAAGTATCAACCACCCCAATTACCACCCAATTATTGCTTCAATATACACAAAGCACACTCCTGCTTGTGGTCTAACCACTTGTTTTTCTCAGCAGCTTCTTTCCAACATGATGCTCATAAGAGGAATACACACACCCAAATGAACCCGATCATCTCGTCCAACAGCACGCTTTGGACAAATGCAATTTGTAAACAGCAGGAAGTTCAAGAAAATCTAATGGACAACTGCAGAAAAGCTCATCAACAGGCACATTCCCATTCATGACCCACTCATTACCTACACATTACCTAAAACTCTGTTTTCAACAGAAGCAACTGGTCTTACCAGTTTCAAGGGGAATCATGGCCTTGATGACTCACTGGTCTCATATGCTGCTGCAGTGCCCAGCAAAGGCACAGCCCTGACAGCTGGTGGGAGACTGAAGCCCTCCAGCTCCCCAGCTGAGCAGGTCTCCTCCTGGTTCAAAAGTGTGTCAGAGCAGCTCACCATCACCTCAGTTCACACACCACACCCCCAAAATTTCTCAGCCCACTTTCATTTCACATAGATTAAATTTTGTCATCTTCATCAAGCTGTAATGCCTGCAGGTTTAAGCTAGCCTTCCATGCTTATGTTGCCCACACACAAAGTTTCAGCAGTTGCCATACCAAGACCACTATGTGTACTTCTTAAGGAACGTATCTAGTTCAGACTGTCCCCTTCATGACTGCACACCAGGCAGTGTCTCCAGCTGCGTGGACCACTGCATTTCTCTCAGCAACAAACACATCACAGTTACAACCAAAAGCAAGCACAACAGCTATTACAACATACCACTCTGACCTCCTTTTTACATTACTTTTGTCATCTGCAATTGCTTTCAAGTATGTAGGGTATCTTTACTTTGCACTGTACAGCACATTCTTACTTTCACATAAGCAATTCCCTGCCACCGCCTGGAAGCATCTCCCATTAGCCTAGGCAGTTAGGCTCAGTTGTACCAATTGCCCAGGTAGACAGTACTGGTGCAAAAGCAGCTTTCATAGTTTACAGTTCTGTGTAACTACAGGGTGCCAAGCATCGTAGCAAAGAAGCTGCTGAGAGCGGTCTCTGCTTCCACTCTCTTCTAAGTAAGGATGAGAGTCCGAGGGACATGGTAAACAACAACCCCAGTGAAAGTTCAGGTATCTACACAATGCCACCTACAACTGAATTCTATCAAGCCTTTTTCACCTTCTGCTTGCATAACTAAAACCCATTTTTTTCCTCAGAGGACAGCAAATGGGCAATGAGTAGATGACATGATGACAAGACATGTAACATAAAAGACCATCTTTTCCTCTGGGTTATCCCACTGTTATTAAAAAATTCAACAACTATCTTGTTACAAAGGATCGATGAATACTACTGCATACACAAATACACAAACAGCCTCAGGAATCTATGTTTTTATGCCAATGAACACACTTCTAGGCTCTAACCTGTGGCTAGAAGCTTTTTTTTGTCTGGGCTCTAAGTTTTTTGCATCTGTATTAACTATGTCAGCTAGATTTATTTTTTTAATATAGTACTATAGGTTATTTTAACCCCATCCCTACGAGGGATATCAAGACAGGGAAGATACTATTAAAAGGAGGCTTTTACTGCACTCACACTGAGAAAAAAATGCAAGTGATTTAGATATATTGCTTTAACCATTCTAGTGTGACCTGTAATTGCAAAGAAGGCTTTTCATCATTTCAGACCAAACTTTAGAGTGCATCATTTATAATATTAAAATGAGGTTTAGGTTAGTGAACCAGAAAGATACTTCATTAATACAAAGTTGCCTGGAGAACCTCAGCATTATGATCATCCCTGTGCAAAAGGTAATTTTGATTAACATCTGATATGCAAACACATATGTGTGTTCCATATTGTAAAATACACGACATGGCTAACTGGATGTTATGCTTCTTTACAGCTCTTAGACATTCTTAGTAATTGTACAATTACTTTGACAGTTCAAATTTGATTATGCTCATCAGTAACGGTTGAATGAGGCTTCGCAATTGGTCAGCGACCTGAAAGCTTACCAATGGTAAAATCTGTGATTATGAAAGGTATTACCTACATAGGAAAAAAAATCATTACAGATTTACTCTCTGTTTCTGATACAGATGTCACAGCTTTGTGTTACAGGTCCACCCATCTTACAAAGACCATCTCTACGATTGTAGCTGGCTATGCTAAATAATCCAGCTCTTCAATCTTTGACACAATTTGACTGCTTCAGAATAACCAGAAAGGTATCATCCTGATGAGAACTTGATGGATTGCAGATGGTGTAATTAGTCTTCTGTAAGGACCACCTCCTAAACAGACTTCCTCACAGAGGACAGAAGACCTCAGCACATCTGACTGGTCAGAAACTTTGCTTACCTTAAAACCAGACATTAATGACTTCTCCTCCTTCAAGTGACCAGCAACCCACACCTTTCCCTCCCTTTCCCTTGAAGCCCATCCCTGCTGTACCCCCAAAAATCTGAGTGTCCAATGAGCAATGGGAGTCACTGGTATGGATGACCACAGAGCAATCAGGTTGTTAGAGGAACACCAACAAGAATGTGTTGATGCACATCATTCACATCTGAGTGTCCATAAGGTGCCAACTGCAGTCTTAAGCATACTACTTAATATCACTTATGAAAACTACATGCTTACGCTGTGATTTTAACTTTCTTGTCAAAATTCCAAGACCACCTTGAGACAGGTACAGAAACCCCAAATGCTAATTAACTGTCAAACTACTGTAGGCATGGGATATTTAACAACTATTTGGGGAAAAAAAGATGAACAAAACAACTCACAAAAATGGTCAAGTAAGTACTGATCAGCTCAGGCATCCCCTTCCTCTCTACCCTGTTGACAGATAACAGAGATAGAGTCAAGGGAACAGATTGCTCCAAATGTTAATTGACTAAACACTTTGAATTGACTAATAACACACTGGTCTGCAGATATTTAGAAAGAGGCAGTATACAAGAAGCTCTACTTTTTCTGAGAACAAATTCCTAACAAGCACCTGTTATCAGCCACAGATGCAGAAACAGGAGCAACCGAAAGAGCCACAGGCCGTTTGGATCCAGTTGTGCAGTTACAGGTATCCAGGCAGGAACTGAGTGGGAGTTTCTAACAGTAGCTACACCCTGCCCTCAGATAAAGCCCCCACTTACAGCAGCTCTGCTCCAGTAATACGCTCCTGGTACTCACTAGTGACCTGTCACTGAAATAATTCTCTACTGATGCTCAACACACATTTCCAATTTAACTCCCCAATTTAAGATTGACACTAATGTGCATCTATAAATGGTCCTTTATGAAGGACATAATTCAACAGTATGCATTTTATCCACTTCTTTTAAAGAAACACTCTCAGCTTACATCTGAACACACAACTACATTACACAACAGAGATATGTACCAGCCCACACAGATGTAATGAAGGTGGGTGAACGTACACCACACTGGTCAGAGCTGGTAAGACAGCTCCATCCGTGTCAAGACAGAAAAGGGCTCTCCAGGTAAACCAATCATTTCACTCTGAGGTATCTATTTATGTTAGTGGCTGAAGCTCAAACACTGTAACCCTAGATAACAAAAACCAGTCACATAAAGGAAAAGATAAATGACAGAAACTAACTAATGGAAACAAACACAGAGAAATGGATAGTACAATCAGCAAGACACAAATGTATTACAAACCTATTTACTGCTAATGCTCTATTATTACCATTTTAAAAAGAAGACAGTTTAAAGTTTAAAAGAAACAGCTTTTCCAAGTATTTTCTTTATGTCATCTCTATCTTTTCAAGAAAATTTCCATGTCCTATTCCATTTCAACTGAATTAAACATTTATTAAATAGCAATCAAGAAAAAAAAAAAAGAAGAGACTTTGCAGGTCATCTTACAAGAAAAAGTGATTATAAAAAAATACAGAGAAAAAGGCCTGACAAGGTTATTGTCAGTGAATACGTGCATCCATTTACACACAAGTGAATTATACCCAAATGATCAGGTTTTGCTGAACACACAGGGAAATCAGCTAGAAATCTATGAATATCACAACCTACAAACAGGTTTTGATAGAAATAACCACTGTCCTACCCAGCCTCTCCAGATCGGGTTTTGGGCTGCTGGAAATGCACCAAGTTTGTATATCCTCTTCCAAATTCTGTAAACCTGTCTAGTCTTCATGTTGTAAGAAAGCAGCAATCTAGATGTCTTTGGGATTACAAAAATCAAACGTATATGTATACACCATATGCAAGAAACATTTGCAAGGCTTGAAAGTTTTGTCACCTGAATTAATTTTTACAGTTAGCAAAATTATATATATATACATGTGCATGCACACAGTCATTGCATTATGTCACCCTGATCCACTAAGAATTCTACTTTATCATACTAAATGAGAGTCAGCTGAGGTTACCTTTCAGGCTGAATTATCATTACAAAGGCAAAATGTCACACAAAAGCTGTGAATTTCCGTACGTTCAGTGTCAAGAATATCTTGATGTGACTGATGGTAAATGATGAGGCTGGCTCAGTTTGTCAGCACTACCAGAGGGCTGTTCATATATATATATATATATATATAAAATAAATAAAGTTATCCCTGACTGTTTGAGCCATTCCATCAACTGAGAAGTATCAGCTTCACCTTCAATAACTGCCCCTTGTTAAGGCCAGAGGACAATAAAGGCATTAGTTTCCTAGTTTCCAAATTTATATTAGATCTGAGCCCAAAATACTGCTTACAAGATGAGGGAAATAAAATATCTGCAACTACAATGCAAAGATGAGCTATGAGAAACTGGAGTAGATGAGTCAAGTGTAAAGAAAGCAGTAACGTCAGACTGCCTGAGTCAGGAGATTGCTGGACCACATCAGAAATCTGTTTAGTTAGCACTTATTTTGGAGGATTCAGCCAACCTCTCCTTTGAGAGAAGTGTCTAAAGCAGAGGTGTGTTACCCTCTTTGTTTTGTGTCCAACAAGCACACCAATTGCTGACCAAATGTCGTTTCGGTATAACCACATGCTGCTCACAGAGGACGTGCCTGGAAGGATAGGAAAGGATGCTGCTTCTGAGCAGCAAGGTCTAGTGCAGAACAAGAGCAGTGTGATCCTACAGAAGAAAAATTGTATTTGCCCAGAATAGAAGATATCTCTATCTTTTTTTTTTTTGACAAAACTACTACACCATACTATTTGTAAGACCAGTTTCAATTCAGCTTTAACGTGTCTTGCCCACACTAGAACTGGAAAGGATCTCAGGAGACAGAAGCTGGTATTATTGAGCATTCTATTATCTCCTTATGGCTGAAGGCACTGTGGAGAACAGGAGGGGATCCTTAATTGCTTACATGCCTTTAAAAAAAAAAAAAAAGTATAACATAAAATGGATGGACACTGAATAAATATGTCCTCGCATTACCACTGCATTGCTAAACTCCTGCCATCTTCTAAATTACTAGGTAACACTACCTTTGCAGTTAGTTATTATAGTTTTCTAAAATGTTCTTTGTGTTTAAAAGAGATGGATGAGAAGGAAGGGAAAAGAGAAAAGGCTGTTAAGGTGTTTTAGCACCTCATCCATAACTATGATGGCCTCAGCAGATAGATCCACTAAATCTCATGGTTATGAGATTATGCCTCTGAGCAAAACTTATTTCAAGAGCACTCATCATCATCAGATCCAATTGCTGAAGCGATTCAGCATGCACTTAATATTCTACTTTCATTCAAGAGCACTGTTTGGGGGTGGCAGGACAAGGAAATAAACAAAAAGTTTATTTGAAAGGAAAAAAAAAACCCCAGATTGTTTTGATAACTTGGTTAGTTGATTCACCAATCCAGTAACAAAAAACCCCCCAAAAATCCCAGTAGGATTAACTGTTAATAACAGACAAATAGAATAAAATTTCCAAGTTCTGCCATTGCAATTGCACCCACCAGTATGTACACACAAATATGCTTGCATATAGAATATAAATGTCTCTCTGAGTGAAGTCAACTTTTAATGCTTAGCATAACAAATTTTATCCCTGACATAACAAGAACTTTGTAAGCAAAGACACATGAAGCTCTTTACTACTGTGAAGATCTAAGTAGTTAGTCCCCCTTCAGAGCAAGGAAACTAAAACCATACCGATCAGCAGCCTGGAAGTCAGCTGCTATGAAGGAATCCAAAAATAATGGATATAAAATACACTATCACATTCTTAACACCTTGTGTCTGCTTATCCACCAGTATAAAGAATTACAAAAGCACCTGTACTAAGTATCTTATAAAACAAAACAGAGAATGCACTGATGTTACAAATATTGCAGTATGGCTATGGATTTAAAGCAAACCTGCATCGGGTTGTTTGGTGTTGGTTTCTTCCTCATGTATTACACAATCTATTTTTATTTTTCTTTAGTTGCTACCAGTGCAAAACAGGGGTCTGTTACAAAAAGCAAAAGCTTATTCTAGGATGTAGCACGTACAGTATCACTCATCCACAACTTGAGTTTTTAAAAGGAAAAAGAGTAGCTGTTTTAACACAGAGAAGAATGAAAAATTATCAGTTAAACATGTATTTCTCTTTTCCCTTCCAGATTTATCAACTGAAATAATTACAAGCCTTTAAGTAATGATGTGCATGAGGCATTTCTGTGACTCCCAACAAAGCACAAAGGTCTGACAAAATAAATTACTAATAAACAATAATAAGGTTTGATCTTTTTCCCCCATTTGAGTCCAAGTCAATCCCTCTGCTTTTATCGGGGGAAGCAAGTCCACTCCTTTTTCCTCAGATTGCTTTAATAAAATGCTCTGCGTGAAAACCCAGAATTTTACCATGCTGTGTGGATTAATCCCACACAAAACAGCCTGATCCTTCTCTCACAGTGGAGTTTTGCGATTGATTTGAAATTAGAAAGGAAAAAATACATACTTAAGTAATCGTTAATAAAACTTCTTTGAAAGTCTCTCACCTACTATCTGGCTAGAACACCACATTTCTAGATCTAAATTTCAAAATTAGCCTAACAAATATACAAGAATTATAAAACCATACTGATTTTCTCACCTGTATAGCCAACGCTTAAAAATATAACGTGCTGAAAATTAAAAATCTCTTTAATTGAACAAAGAAAAATAAGCAGAGGAAGTGGATCTGGACTGCTAAATAAACAGCGTAGCTTCTGCAACATTAACAACAGCCACAGAACTAGCAGAAACGTGATTCTAAGTTTAGGTTGATGTTGTCTCCCTAAGCGTTCCTCCATCTAAACACAACCCTGCTGTGATACATATTGCAGTTCAGATGGCAAGAGATGCACCATCACGCACCCACTTTCAGTGCTTGAAAGAACACATTGTACAGACTGTAAAGGAAAAGAAACATACTCATGATTTGACACTCAAATTTTAACTACATTGCAGTTTTTAATTCAGGATAGGTGTTTATCTTTTGAAAACCTCAGATTTGCAAGCAGACCACAAGTTTTGCTGCATTTTTTCAGCAAATCTGTGAAGCAACACAGAAGTTACCAGCCCATGACAGCTTGTTTCTGAAAACAAGCAGGGTCCTCTCAACTGATTCGTGACAACAGTCAAGTATTCCACAAACCAACATCCAGGTGTCATATTCTAACTGGGGCGAGGGAACTCTTAGGAGACGCAGGGTGCTACCTGGCAGATCAGATATTTTATCAATTTCAAAGCAACTTTATAGCCCTTCTCTGGCACTCACTAACTATCTTTACCTTCGTCGACTAGCCTAACTGCATTGCCTAGGAAGACAGCACTGAAGAACGTAGGTGTTGGCATAGGGAATCGTTCTTTTGTTCTCAGCAGATGGAGGGAACACCACCTTTGTCAGGCAGCGGAGAAGCCTATGCAAGTGAGCAACCCACTTCTTCAGCGGCCTCCCTGTGACAGGCGGCCTCTGCTAAACGCTCCTAAGGAAACACGGAAAATGAACAGGCATTGCTGGCTAGCTTGACGTCCTGTGTTTAAATATACACATATACCATTGTGAAATATGCATTTTGACTTCAGCAGTCTCAAAGAACGGCGTTTCTTCACTGAGATCCGGCGTCCCGACAGGGCCCGGGGCATTTCCCAGACGTGGCGCGGGCCGTTCACACCGCTGCCATTCAGGCCGGCCAAGCAAAGCTCTGCTCAGCCACACCAAAACGCCTTAGCCCCAGCCTGGAGCTTACTGTCAAACTTCCCACTCCTACCTGTCGACCAGGTTGAACCGCCGCAGCCTGCCCTCAGCCGCGCCTCCGGCGGGAGTTAGGCCGAGTCCTGGCCCACGGCGCAACTCGCCCCGCGGGCGCGCAGGAGGGCACCGTGGCCTTCGCCACAGCTGACTCTCTACAGAGCGACCCTGGGGCTGGGGCACGGCCAAACTCTCCCGCCGGGATAGTTTCCCGCCCTGTCCCCACAGCGCTCACTGCAGGGTTTCCCCGAGGGGGCGGCCAGCACCCCGACCCAACCCGTGAGTAGCGGCAGGGAACGGGCGGGATCCGGCTTGCATAGGTGCCGAAGGGTCCTCCTCCCCCCGCCGGGCTGGGGAGCCGCGGCCGCCGCAGGTGGAGAGAAGGTTGCGCCCATTCCCGGGGAGACCTCGCCTCCTAGCGCCCGCACCGGGCCGCGCTTCGGGCCGCGGGAGAGAAGCGCCGGCTGCCTCTCGAACCCCTCCACCTTCCTGCATCAGGCCCGCTACGTGACCGACCGAGAAGGGAGAGAAAACGAAAAAACGCGGCAAGGCCAGGGAGGAAAGCGGCGGCGGCGGGAAGAGGACACCGGACAGCCAAGGGTCCCCTGCTGCCCCTCAGCGAGCGGCCGCCGCCAGCCGCTCGGCCCGCCCAGCCCCACCGAACCCGGGGCGGCGCGGGCGGCTCGGCGGTACCTTTCGAAGAGCAGCCGGATCCTGGAGATGCAA
>VZTU01019100.1:102668-175946 GCA_013400835.1 Zapornia atra
CTGCTCGGCCGCCCCGGTGCCCGTGGCGCTCCGCAGACAGCCCCGGGGCCGGCACCGCCGGGCAGCCAGAAGCAGCCTTCCCCCGCCCCCCTTCCCCTTGCAAAAAACCCCACCGTACCCTCAACCAGAAATTACGCGGCCCGAGCGTGCGGCGACCCCGTCCTGGGGTTACTCGCCGCAACCGAGGCTGCCGGCAGCAGCGCGCTGCACCCGACCGGCACGCAGCCTCCGCTTCAGGGCTCGGCGTCCGACATGCCTGGCAGCGACGCGCCTCTGCGCCTTGTCACCCCGCCTGGCCGCCACGGCCTTCCCTCCCTCCCGCCGCTCGGCCGGGCTGACCCTCCCTGAGGTATTGCCGGGCGACCCTGGAAATGCTGTCGCATGATCCCTATAGGCAACTGGCATCTAGTCAAAGCCCACCTCTGCTGAACTCTGCGCGGCCGCGCGGCCACGCGGACCGGTACCGGCGGCCTCCGCCGGCTCCCCGCCAGAGCAGCCCCTGTCAGGAGCCCTGCTCTCCGCACTCTCCTGCTGCGGCGTTTAAATGGGAGAGGACTGTAAAAAAACATTTAATGACTTAACCCTATATGTGTGTACAGCAAACAGGCGTAAATGAGGCATGGAAAACCATCTGAGAGCACACCACTCACCAGCAGCAAAACTGGGGTTAGGACTGTGACTTTGCACTCCCAGGTAAACAAAACCTTTTTGTCTTTACATGGGCTTTTACTTCTGGTTCTTAGGTCACTGCCCAGCCCTGCTAGAGATAAGCTGCAAGAGGAAAACTGTAATTGCCTGCACTAGACTTTACAGCAAAGGCAACTAGCAGGCTACAGCTGCTGGACAGTACACATGGTGGTCTAGGCATACACAAAATTACTTGAAGTGGTAGGTATACCACTCCTGTAACATCACTACTTTGTCTGCCCTGCTTGACTTTATTTTAGATGCCTTCATTTTTCTCCCCTGTGTCATCACACTCTCTAGCAGAGTACTGGATACTAGGCTACACTGATTTCTGCACATGGCATGCTACTGAGTTTTCTCATTCTGCCTTTAGGTTTTCTGCTAGCTTGCTTTCTTGCTGGCTTTTCTGACCCTACTTGCCTTTCCTGAAAAATTAATTGCACAGCTCATGTGTGTGATGACATTTCTGTGCTGAACAAAGGTAAACACATGACCCTGATGCTGTGAAAAATGCTATACTGATTTAAACAAACCAGACTATTTCTGTATATGGAGAGGATTTCCATCTAGGACATTTTGGGGAAGTTTCAGGGCACACTTTGGCAAGAGGGCTGAGGAGCTGCGTGGGTGAACCCGCCACTGTATGTTTTTGTTGCCTGAGCCAACAGCCTAAGTGTCTGTAAATATTCCAATTCAGTTCTTGTGGTTGCTTCTTGGGGAGAGAGAAAAGAGCTGGTAGCTGGAGGCTGCTCCATGGACACCTTGTCTTTCAAATCATCTGAAAAAGCGGGATCTAGCACCACTGCCAGATCTGCCTCTCCCCTCACTGCGATTAGGACAGTGATTGCTGCCTGTACCCATCTGAGCCCTCACTCCCCCAACTCCTGCTTACAGCCCTGTGCATAATTGTCTCAGGATCCTACTATGAGCCTCTGATGTGAGCTGTCAAAACCCAGGGTTTTGCTGTTATTTCAGTTCAGAGGGAAAGCTGACCATGGGAGTCGCACACCTCTAATGTGGCTTTCTGCACTTACAAATAATGTTTTTTTCTGAGCAGAAAAAAACCCCACTTCTTTGCTCAAATCTGCAAGACCTCCTAGCAAGTTCCAAAAATTTAACTGGCTATCAGCTTCCTCCTTATAACCCCTCTGCCTTGTTCTCATGGCTGGATTTCACCACTCTTCCAGCTGACCTAGAGCCCCTCTTGAGCTTCCCCCGGGGAGCTCATCTTCTAGCCCTCTCTCACAAACACCTAAGCTGGCCCTGCATGCGTACGTATGCCTCTCTCCAGTTACAGTACCCAAATCAACCAGATCACTCAATTTTCTGAATGGATTTGCCAGACTTCAATGGAGATATGAGTGTGTCCTCAGAACGACCTCAGAAACATAACGTTTGAAATCTATTGATTAAAAGCTCTTTAGATACTATTTTAATAGCTAACAATAACAGATAAACATTTGCTTCACTAATGATAATTGTGTTTAAGGCAAAATTAATTTTAATCAGAAAATTGGTATCAATTGGTACCTGAAGGTGACCTGTCTTTCCGCAGCATATTTCAATATGCCAATCAGTTCAGAAGTACATTCAATATTTCTGCCTGTTTCCAATACAGTAAAGTAGTTCTTGCCCAGCCAGGACTGAGGCTCACAAGCACTGGTGCTCAGCACTGCTCAGGTACAGATGCAGGAAAGAAACAGATCTTTGCAAAGTGAACCTAGCAACAGTAACAATCTGATGGTGCAGAAGAGGTTAATTCCTGCTGAACAATTAGCGTAATTTTAGTCTGACACAAAAGTCAATTATGTTAGGACAACAAGATCTCTAAGCATATCTGAAAATGAATGATATTTCTGAAACACCTGGGAAGATGACCAATTAAAAGCTTTTAATTGAATTCAAGACAGGATTACAGAAGGAGAATGTCTGAATCCTGTGCCTTGGAGGAACACATTACCAGGATTTGGTTTTCTACCTCCTGAAACTGTTATACCACAAAAGGGACCCCAACATAACTTTAAAAACTTTTTCATATTCTGAAGCAATTTACTCCAAGACAGTGTTAGAACTTGGAAAAAAAAGGAAAAAGGGGGGGGGGGGGGGAGCCCAACTTGGGCACACTTTGTAATATACCAGGCTTAGTAATGACTAAACAAAAACATATACACATTTCCCAAACTTGACTGAACTTCTGTTTGTACTCCAAAAAGAAAAAGCTGACAGACTGCACATCACTAGTTCAAGAGCTCGAACAGCCAGCAGAGAGGCCACTCTAAAATTAACTACTTCATTTATGTGATGTTTGTTTGTTTAGCATCAAGTAGCCAGGTTAGATCTCAGTCACAAAAGAAGAGGTTCCTTAGCTTTAGGAATAAAATTATTGTTATTAGTCTAATGATGTTCCTCCTTCAGGCTTAGAACAAGTGTATTAAATGCATTTGCACACAATAGAAGCCTTCCTTTGCCCACCAGCCTCACTTCTCCCTGTGGACACAACCTTCCAGGACCCTCTTTACAGCGTGTTAGGAGATTGCTAAGCACTTACTTCCTTAAGTCAGAATAGGCCATGTGACACTTTCCAATGCAGATAGGTTTTAATATGTGAACATTCAAAAACTTGTCTAGAAAATTTAAATTTGCTTCCTACCAATATTTAACTGCTTCCACACAGATATAAACATTCTTAGGCTTCCACACAAACACACACAAAGGTTAAAAATAAAAACAAGGAGTATTTAGACATTAAGATAAGAGAGTTGTTTCAAGTAACGGGACACGTAAGGTATCAGTTGATCAGGCCAGTGTTCCAACAGGTACTGCAGAAATTGCACAGCAAAGCAGCACGCTGTTTAAGCTCAGCTGTTGAGCACAGAAATGCCATTTAAAATTTCCAAGCACTACATTCATGCTGCAAACACAGCTCAAGTTACAAGCTCATAACAAAATCTCAGAGGCTTCACTGAAGGATATTGACAGCGATCTTTCCTACTGAGGGGATGTCTCAAAAGCAGCTTTAATAGTTTACAGTAGGTAATAGCCCACTATCTTTATTTACCTGTCATGGTTTATTTTTCCATCTGCAGTCAAGAGGAGCACATACTGCACCTGTAAACCACTGAGAGTATGGCAATATGTATTTGTTAGCACCAATGTGTCTGTGCCATACTGCTGGCTACCTCAAGGAGATCCTCCACCAAAACAGGAAAAGCTGCAGCAAAGCCTCTTGAGTTTGAAGGAGTGCTAAGGAATTGAAAGCAATCAGCCAAATTTTTTTGTCATTTAGTCTGCTGTAATTCTGGAGCAGCGCCAGGCATACACACAGGGAACTGTGATCAGACTCTGGGCCAGTCCATTTAATGGACCAGATGGTACAGGTGCCAATAACATGGTCCACCGAGACTTTTTGTTACCAGGATCTGAACTGGGTTGTTCCTGAGCAGAAGAGATGGCTGTGGCTGACCTATGTAAAAACAGTGGTGCCAGTCACATTTCCTTAGGTCCATTTCATCAGGCCACTAATGATGTGCTTAGCAGAAGGGCCAAGAACTGCTTGGGTGCTGCAAGACTGCTCTGTGTGCTTCTGAGGAGGGCAGAGGACCACAGGCACAAGGGAAATGTGACAGTATAAGGTATGGCCCAGGACTGTCATTCTAACATGTGTTCTACCTGCTGGTTCCAGCAGCTGTGGGGATCCCCAGTTTCTTGTGCTGCTAGGTTTGCCAGCTTCTCTAATAATTTAAGTAAAATTGCACTAAAAGAGCAGCGGTCTTCATTGCTAAAGCTATGCTGGGCCAGTCAAATCAGTCCCAACTCCTGCATGGTGTTACATTAGTCTGAAGAGAGCAGTCTATCTTCACCCAATTACCAAATGACGTACCCCTAATTCATCTCACTAGCAGAGCTCTCTGTGATAGTGCTTAAAACACATCAATGCAGTAGGTGTCCCCAGGTTATATCACTTCACAGCCTTCCAAATTTTTTAATCTTGGCAGTCAAGCAAGTTTTGTCACTTGGGAAGACATGCAATGGTAATTAGTTTGGCTGTTGTGAAAAGATGAGCAGATGAACAGCTCTAGCTGTGAGGTTTACAAGCCTTAGGAGGGTTTGTACTTTGTGCTGGGCTCCAATTAAATTCAAGACCTGAAGCAGAACTGCTCTGTGAGGACTGGTCAGAAGGAGAGGAGGAAGCAGGGATTGCCTGAGTCACTGTATGTCTTCACACTTCACTTGTCTCCAATGTTCACTTTGGTTTGGCTTCCTGCTCTGGATTGAAATAAAGCATGCCAAAGTGTACATCCTAATTACCACACAGTCATAGTTCACCTGATTTCAATGTTGCTTAACCACCCGAGCTCACGGGAAACTGAACTAGACCCTATTCAAACTACAGGAAGAGTAGTCAAAACCTTCTGCACCAATTTTAACCAAATTATCAGGAAAAACAAATTCCAATGAGAGCTGCACAACTCTTAGCATAGACAGATGGCTGAAAAAAGTGCCAGTTTGATCTCAAACTAGATCCACTACCTTACATTTCAACTGGCACTTTAGAAACATCTACCTCATGTCCATTCACATGGTCAGGTTTGGGCTATAGAGTCACATTATAATTTACATATTCCTGAACCTTTGTTACTGAAAGTTTTCTTGTTTGTAAGAGAGACTATTATTTTCCTTAAGTAATACTTAGTCTTGAAAAAGTTGAATAAAGTCCACTGCTTGGTGATTATTCCATGTTTTTTCTCCCCCATTGCATTTCATACCAAGAGAATTAAAACAATGCTGGCAATTTTGCCTCAAGTGCCTGATTTTTTTCTTGTGTGGAGGAGAACCCTGGAGTGATAAATCCTCCTCCTCTTCTGTGAAGTGAGGCCAGTTTTAAAGTGTATCACAGACAGATATCCTCACAAAATAGCATGGAAGACTGCAAAGTTTCTAAGCCAGCTTAGTGAACCCCACAAGAAGGTCTTGCAGAGACATACAGCTCTGGCTTATAGTCTGCATACAACAAACAATATAAGTGTTCTAACAAACAGAACTAAAAGCGGTTATTAGAAATGTATTTTAGCATAATGAATTGTATTCTACATATACATGGAGAATGGAGATGAATTTTTTTAGAAGAGATTCAAATCTGCAAGTCTCTTCAGACCTAGATGCCAAATCTCCTAAAAACATATAGTATCAAGATACTAAAAAACTACTAGGTATTAGTGGTCTTGTGGGTTTATGTCATTTGTGTACAATCCACCTCTGAAATCAATGGCAGCTTTGCCTCTGACTTCAAAGTAAAACTATCAGACTGATAGAAGAGGCAGGTAGCCAAGCTTATTATTTCCTGTCTGACTGTCATCAGGTTGTTGCTGCTTTGCTTTAACTAACATATATTTGAACTCCTCAAAAAGCAGAAATAAAACCAAGGAGAAGGCTATTTGAACTAATTACAGGTACCATCAAAAAACTTTCTATAAAACTGACCTGAGCAAATCAAGTATGTTCATGAACAACTTTGTGGAAACAGAATTTTGGCAGGGGGCATCCTTTCACCAGGCACAGAGCAGTTATAACATTTCATTCCTTTCCCAGTTAACAGTAGATACTGCTGAGGTTGGTTGTCTTCGTCGTTCCAGAGTAACTAGACTCAGGTATCAAACGACACACTGATCAGCACTGCTGCAAACAGGGGGCTAGCACTGCCTCCTTCTACTTTGGCTTTTGTTACAGTGCTGAGGAAGCCTTTCCTTCTGCACAACAAAGGGAGGCAGGCTGTAATTTGGTAGCTCTACAAACATAAATTGTACGTTGAAAACTACTTTTTGTTAGCTAACCCACTTCATAAAAGACCAGAATAAATACAGCTGCAAAAGCTCAGGAGCTTCCCTGGTGGGTGAGGTCTAAATCAAGACAGCTAAATTAAATAGAAGAACTCCAAACCAAGCAAATGAGGGTAGCTAAATAATATCAATTAACATTGGCAGGCTTTTATAAAAAAAATATCCAAAGTTTCAGTCAAAACAATGGATTTTTATTGGAAAGGCTCCTCCACTGCAGAAAAAGAAATGGTATCACTTTATGTTACATCTAATCTTTTAACTAACATGCATATCACTGTCATTAGTTGCTATTGTTTATCAATAAAAGAGGTTTTCATTTACTAAAACCCCAAGTAATTAAACCTCAAGAAGAAAATTCTGCTTCTAGAAATAAGAACTCATCACAGCAGCAAACAAATGAAATAATGCAAACCACAATGCACTTGTTTCTAACTATGCATTTAGGATTTCAACAAGAGGATGAAGATCCAGCTGGCTGGGGCCCAAAGTGTTGTGGGGGGGGTGGAGTAGGAAAGGGAATTAAAGGAAAACAGTTTATAGGAAAAGATTGTTTTTCTTTATCCTGTTGCACCTTCCAGTGGATTTGATCATGTACAACATGGTTTTGTTCTGCCCTCAGGGGCAAACAAGGGATGGAGAGAAATGCTCTGACATGATTCTAGCTGAACCCAAATCACTTGGATGAGGCCCCTGCTTTCCAGTCTCACCACAGCTCGTTCAGATTCTTCAGTCTTTTTCTTCAGAGCTCAGTTTCCACTGCTTGTGAAATCTCATGGCTGTGGTTCAGAGCAAAAGAAAAGTTGCAGCCATTAGGAGCAGGGAACAGAGCTGGGATGGGTTATACCCCACTGCTTCATTATGGAGCAAAGTCTTCCTGCACCCAAGTGGCACCCTAACAAGTCTTTTCAAGAAATGACAGGGGAAGGCAGGCAGCTTGCTGTAGCTGCACAATTTCAAACACACAAAAACTCTTCACACAAGCTGTGGTTAAGCAGACCCAGATACACACAGCTGCACTGTGTTCCAAAATACCTTCCTCCCTCACCCTAATTTGTCTGTCTTTAAGTGCCACTTCTTTAAAACACATTAAACCCCTTGTGTTTATATTTTTCATGTCCTCTTGAGCACAGTTTTTGGGGAGTATTGTGGGGCAGGAAAGAAGGGGAAAGAGGAGGAGGATGGTTTTACTATATGAAAATGCTTCCCCTGTAAGGCAAAAACCAACATTCCCCATTCCCCAGCACACTATTTTGGGTCACATGTTGTACCTTCTGCTACCTGGGTGTATAGATCCCATTTGAAGACAGTCAGCATGTGAAGTCCCAATGCAATGGCTATAATCCTCTGTGTGTTGCAGTATGTAAGATTTTCCTTGTGCTATTATAGCGTGCATGATATAAAAAATTATTGTAGTGAAATAACTATAAGTCAGTCTGAAAGCAGAGGGTCCCAACAAAGTCTTGGGTTTAAATCTCCAACACATATCTTCTAGGGTTTTACACCTTAAAGTATACTGACTCAGGCTCTGTAGTATTGCAAAAAGAAGAAAAAACCCCACTTTATAAATACTAACATTTTGCCAGCATTAGAGGCTGTCAGCATCTATACACTGAAGCTTTAATGACTTCCAAAATGAAAGTTTGGAAAATATTGCTTTCCCTTGGTAAATTTAGTCTATTGTTTTACCAAATCTATTGTGTGATAGAGAACCAACCGAGGAGGAATTAAGGGTAACACTGAGCACTACTACAAGCATCTGCAAGGATGGGCAGAGTTAATAACAGTGTGGATAGTCACCATGTGAGGGAGCACTTAGTGTCAATTTGTCAACTCCTTTGAAGCACAGTTGGCAGTAGCAATTTTCTCCTCTTTTTTTCCTACTACCAATCAATAACTGTAAAAAGACCCACTAGTCAATGCTTTGCAGGTGTTCTTTTGTAACAAGATAGTATCAATTAGGTATTTATATCCCTAATTGCTGTTTATTTCTTTGACATTCTGCATCAACATTTTTTAATGCTCACTTTGCAGGCTTCTTACTGCTTTCTAAGCCATTTTTCTTTCACATTTGACTGCCTCTCTTCAGTCCTTTCCTGTGTATGTGGCCATTTTTCCAATCACTTATTAATTTTAATCTGTGAAAAATAGGTATATTTTTACCACAGTAATATTCAAGATAGTTAGATGTGTTACAAGCATACTCACAAAATTCTGATCTTCTGTTTGATTTCATGCTGATTTGATTACAAAAATCAGCCTAGGAACTGAGAGAAACCAGCAAAGATTATATAGGTAGAGACTGTTTCAAATAGGAGCTAGAAGGGTACTAAAATATGCTTTAAAAACACTCACCCACAAACACTGAAGATAGTCAGCACTTTTACCTCAACATTTTCAGCACGTTTAGTCATCTAGTAAACCAGTGTGGAGTGAGGCAAAGAAAAGCACAAGCAAGGATTTCACCAGTACCAACTGGATTTGGAACAACCCTGACAGATTTTCAACTTTAGGATGGAAAAAGGTACCAGCTGTAAGGATTGCATATTGTCAAGGTGATAAAGGGATTTATATTTTTAAAAGCCCTCATCTTGAATTCTTAGTCTACCTCAGCACTTGCTGTTTATTCTGCAAAAGGCTCAGGCAGTAGAGAAAAAGAGCACTTGAAGGGAGTATCAGAAAGGCTACCAGAAGCAGAAAACTTGCTGCTGACTTCAAAGGAGCTAGAAACAGCACCAGTGGAAGTCTGAACTCCAGTGACCAAATCAGGGGTCAGGTGAAGCAGCAGCACCTGGCAATGGAGGACTTAAGGATGATTTATGGTCTGCCTAGCAGGAATAGATACCTGTGTCCTGTACACAGAACATCACTTACCTTAAGAGCAACTTTATATGCTATTTCCCAATCTAATAGATCAAAACAACAGAAAAATATCTAATTTAACCATCATTCATAAATAAAATCTGCTAATAGAGTGACAGCCAGTTGCCCCTTCTTGGGCTGGTGATACCATAACATCGAGTTGGAGACACAGCATCATGACAGGTAAAGTCCTATGTTAACAGAATCTGGGACCCAAAGGTTGCTGAACCAAAAATAATTTGCTCCTACCACCACCTCTCATTTTATGCCACAACTACCTAGGCCCAGCTGACAGTACATGCCTGTTAGCTGTATTGAAGTATTTTAGTCAGAAACAAGATCCACAGTTACTTGTTCCCCTGTCATTGCATGAACAATAACATGGTTCAGGCGAGTACCATGGCGTTTTCCAGCAATTTTTATCAGCAAATTCTATTTTCTTCTCATCTTGTCTGTTTGTGATGACACAAATCAGAATGGATCATGACAAAGAGATTCCCTAACAAACTGCCTTCCCAGGCTAGCTATTCAGTGCCTAAAAAAAAAAAAAGTAGCATTTGAAGAGACTTTGGTAGCTTCACAAGTGCAACAAACACATCTCCACACATGGCTCAAACCGCATACCTATGCCAGTCCCATGCCACTATTCTTCCCCTGCTGCAGTAACTGATAATGCACCAAAGATGACAGCCTAGCAGCTCTGACTTCTACGTTTGCTATTTTTCTAAATTTCCTATTCCTAATCCTTAAATCCTATGACCTTCTACTTTTAATGGCATTCCATCTTAAACCAGTGCCTCTAATGAGCTGCTTCTCAACACCTCTCTAATCCTATCAATTTTGCCCATTAAGTCACTGGATGTGATTTCCTTCCATATACCTGCTATAGCATTGTCAGCTGGTGGCTCCTAGAGATCCTTCTGTCACCATGACTCACGTCCTTATTTCCTAGCACACTGATTCTTGCCTTCTCCATAATTTCATTTAGCTGCAGGTTTCTAGCTTTCCTTGATGTCAGAACTTGTCAAGGGAATATTTTACCAATTTTAAGACCCCTCCTGTTTAACAAATGAGCTACACTCAGAGGTGCACAAAGGAGCATAACATTATAAATAGCTCAGCTAGAGGAATAAGATTTCTAAATCAAAACATGGTTTTGTCTTCCTGCAACTCTAAGCAGCAGCATAAACATTCTACTGCTTTTGAAGTTTTCCTGTTGCCTTAGCAAAGCCTGTTGCCTTTTACACTCTTAAAATATCAGAAACAGTATCCTGTATTGTTTTGAAGGGCACACAAAGGTCTGCATTCCTCTTTAAGACCAAAAGTAATTTCACAGAGAAAAAAAGAAAAAGAAAACCCAATCAAAAACATGGTAACAGTCTTCCTTACCAGCCTGAATCCTGCATTACTTCTAGCGCTTACCACAGCCATCTAACTGTGTCTCTCAAGGTCTCCCAAAGCCTCTGCCAGACATCCCTTTCCAATAGTCTTGGAATTGTGTGATGTTGCAGGTCATATCAGCCCTTGAGCAGTTTCAAATATCCTCCTAATCAGCTAACCACATACATCTGCAGCTCTGCTCATTTGCCTGGCTCCAGTGACAGCTGTGTAGCTCAGAAAGGCAAACCAGAAGCAAAAGATGCGTGAAAATTTATGGCAACTGACAGCAACTGGAGTCAGAACAGTAGACTATCTTCACTGTGTACCTCTGGAAACAAGGGGGAGAGCATTGAAGCAGTCGCTCATGTTCCCTATTAAAATAGTTTGGTCATCCTATCCCGATCCATGCCTCTCACTGCAGACAAAGCCATCAGTCCTTCCTTAGCTTGTGCTCCATGCACAAAAGGGCATCCTCCATAGCCCTACACTGCATCTTGTATTTGTGGGCCAGCAGGCAGCATAGAACAAAACAAAATGTGGAAGGGCTGACTCTGAGTAAGGAGGAGGCATGATGCCTATTCAGAACTGCAATGAAAACAAATGCATGAGATATACGAGCTGGGGACCGGGATGCCATTTTCCGCATAACTGGAATTTTATTGTACATAGGCAGGATGGTTGTATCCTGTTCCCCCATGCCCCCCAGTTTATCAAGCCTGGTCAGCCAGCCCTTGCAAGTCTGAAATCAGATTTGAAAGAGTCAAGAAAGCATAAGCTATCTGTCCTAATTGCTTAAGCAACAGAGATCCAGGACTAGAGATAGATAAGGGATTAATAAAAAGAGGAAAGGCTGGTGAATTTATGTTAATTACAGGCAAAGGAGCTAAGGACATGATTTTCAGGTCATTGCATCTCTGCTATTCCCATGGCTGTATGGACTTAATCTTCATCTATCTTGACTGCATATTGTGTGGGTTAATTGGCATTTCTGCATAAACTGTAAGTTATGAAGTGTCCTTAAAAAGTATGAACTGCATCAAAAAATAGTAATGCATAAATTTGTTCTGAAAGCCATACTACGTTTAATCATTCATTTTAAATCACTTCAAATTTCAGCAATGAACACCTACAAATAATCCTTTCTGGGAATCAGCAAAAAGACAGGCCAGAAGCTAGGGAAGATTAGCAACTGGAAGAAAAAATAATTGCCTTGCTGTTCCATTATGCTGCAGGTTCATAAGACTCGTATTTACTCAGAGAAAATGCTGTTTAATGCTGCCTTTGAATTCTTCGTCTTCTGGTGCCATAACGAGGGGGAGAGCGTCTGCGGCCCACTGGGCAGCTGGACAGACAGAAACAGTCTCCTGACTGACTTCCACCCTGCACTGCCCCACGGTGGGGTGGCCCTAGTAAAGCACCAGGTAAGACGGCTTCAGGGACATGTCCCCCCCACCCCAGCTACTGCTGGGCTCCTGTGGGTGCTGCCTCGCTGCCCCCTGCACTAATGGCTGATATGCCAGCAGGGGCAAAGTGCGAAGCGCGGGGGTCTACTCGCTTTGCAACTGATGACAAAAGAGGAATACAGCAATTAGACAGAAACCATTAGTCACACCCTGCCAAAGAAAACTGCAGACTGCAATGCCACCTGTGTGAACACGCCAGGAGGGAAACACACCACAGGGATGAGCAATGGCTGCAGCCCATGTGCTGCCACCCTGCCCCGTGGTTCTGGAAGGCACAATGGGAGTGTCCCACGGTCGTTCACTTGGGTGGACTCTTGGAGGTGTCAGTACACGTGTAAGTTATTTTCTGAGACAGATTCCCCAAGGGAGAAGCTGTTTTACTCCCAACTGCTTTGCAAACATTCACCTAGCAAAGACACAGTCTTCTCCTGGGGCATTCCTCCATTCCTCTTGGCTTCACACCAGCAGACAATTTACTAAGGAATGTGCAACATCTACCATATGTTCAAGTAAACCCAAGGGCCAGATGTCTAGGAGTGTACTATACAAAATTGAGACCACAATTTAAAAAAAGCCAAACCATCATCCCTCCTGAGTCTGCTGACCAGGTCTGGCAAGAAAGTAGCAGCTGGAAAAGAAATTCCTGATATTGCATAACTCCCTGAAAGTCTGAGTGATCTGGCCCCACCTGTGAGACAAACTCATCTCTCTGGAAATCTGGCCTCCTTGTGCACATGCTGTGTGCAAACCGGGTGCTGGAAATAGTCAGCTTTCTGGCATGCAGGAGTTTCAGGCAATGGCACATGCTGGCAGCCAGATCATATCCATCTTGCCAGGCTGGGAACTGGGAGAAAGGGATATCCCATCGTGAAAAATCTTCAGCTCTCTTGGCAGCTGTTATCCTTATGTACCCTGTGGCTGTGCTTACTCCACTGAGACTGCTAGAGAAAGCTTTAATTTAACATGCACTGTTTACTAACACCTTTTCAAATCCTAGTGTAAACCAAGCTGTTAAAAGTTTGCAGTCATGAGCTGGTTAAAATTAACCCTAGCACAAAGCCCAAGGTCTAGCTTGAGAAGCTAGCAAACACGTGATAAACCAGACTGTCATTGCACCATGAGAACAGCTACTGGGTGACTGTTCACCATTTAAATGCCTCATTAAGAATAATTATATCTGGATGAAGTGTATATGTTTTTAAATCACGGCTTTGTTTTGAAATACTAATGTAAGCAGAGAAATTTGTATTCTGATATGTCTTGAGACATCTGAAACACAAATGGTTTCAAACTACTTCCTTCTGCCTCAGCTAGGCTGCTCCTCACTAAAATGGATTGTCCCAGCACCCTGTCCTTGCCCCAAGTACTAAGCAATTTCCCTGTGGAAAAAGAGCAGCTGGAGGACACTTCCAATTGACAAGGTTTTACACAGGTCTTCCCTGACCATTTGAGGCTTCAAGGCACTTACTGCACAACAAATCTTTCTTGGCTGGGAGAACCTCCTGTAATCCTCGTGCCCACTGTACTACAGGGTCTGACAGGACAGAGCAGGGTCTCTGGAGCACAGCTCATAACTGCAGGAGGGTGAAGGAACACAGGTTGAGTCAGACCTGCTGAGAATCCTTCCCAGAAGTTTCAGGGCAGGTACAGCCTTGGTGGGTGGCCTGGGAGGAGGCGCTGCAGCTCTTCCTCTTCTACTGACACATTGTGCAGGTCATAGCAAGCAGAACTTGAAGGATAGTTCCAGCCTTGTCAATTCATGTCTGAAATTCATCATCAGGCACATGCTACTTTAGTGTTTTGCATCACTGCAATTTGCATTGATTGGCAACGCCTTTGAGGCAATTAATAGGTCAAGAACTTAGTATTTCAATGTGTCCCAGAACAAACCAAGAACTTGGCAGCTGAATCAGGATACAATTTATCTGTCAGCAGTCAGTACAAGGTATTTGAGAAGAATATGTAAAAACTCTGGAGCTGGCAGATGAGGTAAATGTATTTTCCACTCTCCCTCTACACATGCTTTAGATTTCTTCTTGATCTAATGGAGAAAAATATCCTTCAGAGAGCTTTATCATAGACTCATAGAATGGTCTGGGTTGGAAGGGACCCCAAGGATCATAGAGCTCCAACCCCCCTGCCACAGGCAGGGCCACCAACCTCAGGCCTGGATCTACACAAGGTTGCCCAGGGCCCCATCCAATCTGGCCTTGAACACTTCCAGGGACGGGGCATCCAGCACCCCTCTGGGCAGCCTGTTCCAGCACCTCACCACTCTTTCTGTAAAAAACTTCCCCCTAATATCTAATCTAAACCTTCCTTCCTTTAGTTTTAATCCATTCCCCCTTGTCCTGCCATTATCTGCCCTTTTAAAAAGTTGAGTCCCCTCCTGCTTATAAATGCCCTTACAGTNATCATCCTCATGGCTCCTCTGAACCCTCTCCAACAGTTCCACATCTTTCTTGTATTGGGGGCCCCAGATCTGGACACAGTACACCAGATGGGGCCTCACGAGGGCAGAGTAGAGAGGGACAATCCCCTCCCTGTCCCTGCTGCCACCCCTCTTCTGATGGAGCCCAGGACACCATTGGCCTTGCGAGCTGCAAGAGCACACTGCTGGCTCATGTCAAGTTTCTCATCCACCACAATCCCCAAGTCCTTCTCAGCAGGGCTACTCTCAAGAAGCTCTTCTCCCAGTCTGTATCTATGTCTGGGATTCTTCCGGCCCAAGTGTAACACCTTACACTTGGCAGTGTTGAACCTCATTAGGTTCCCCCGGGCCCATCTTTCCAGCCTGTCAAGTTAGAACTATCCATATCTAACTCTCCATAGTTAGAAGTCTGGATGTTTGCTATCCAGGGAGTAACTATAATTTGTCTGCTTTCATCATTTTCCGCATGCTGGTGAAGACAAAAGTTATGTGTCCAGTGTAGACATTACCTGTGTAGGCCCATCCTTTAACTGAATCAAATGTTGCCTTGTTCTTGTCTATCAAATTCTCGCAGACAGAAAGTTTCAAGCTAGTTGATAAGATTATTTTAATCTCCCATGCCTTTGTTTAGCTCCACATTAAAGCAAACGGTTCTTATCTTTTTAATCTGCCTAAGGTGGAAGAGGTTTTTGTATTCCCTTGATTGAGCATCTTTTTCCGATTCACCCCTTTCCCTGAAACCATTCTAATGAGCTCTGTGCTATCCTTTTTGACATGGATTTACCAAGACCACACAGCTGATGCTATCATTAGAAACAATGACAGTTTTCCCATCACACTGTATCTGCTATTCTCTTCTTGCCCTTTAATGACTTGTTTGCTCTTTTGGCACCAGATGCCCATTGAGAAACCTACAGTGATGCTTCATTTTAAGTTTTACATTAGTTTGGACTCCTCTGACACATACGAATAGTTTATTTTTCCCCTTCTAATCTACAGTGGATTGCATATCTCAGCACTGAAAAATCTGTTCTATCTAATCTGGGGAACTTCAGAGAGACCATTTTTTAAAATTCCCCTCTGTCTTTATAAACTGTGCTTTATTTCCCTGGATAATTTCCTAAATGACAGCCTCCTACATAATTTCAGCTTCTTTTCTATTGTGGAAGTAAACTGAGATGATAAAAAGCAAACACCAGTTTCTTTAAGACTTCTCTATTCATGTTTATGCTACAGTTTCACAGTATAAAAAGTACAAGAAAATTATGAATTTAAGGGTATTGTTGGGTAAGTTGGATTTTTGGATAAGCTATTTTAATATAGACTTTTCTGGAAACTATGGAACAAGCCTGTTTGCTGAATGTTATTTAAAACCTTATTAAAAATGTATTTAGGGACCCCAGCAAGTCAAGTATTGGATTAAGTGAAGCTACTTCAACCTTTCTTTAAAGGCATATGGCAAATAACTCAGTTACCCAAATTAAACATAATGATATCACTTTATTAATAATAGAAACATAGAAACATAGAATGCTTTGGGTTGGAAGGGACCTCAAAGATCATCTAGTTCCACCCCCCTAGTGCCATGGGCAGGGACACCCTTCACTAGCCCAGGTTGCTCAAAGCCCCATCCAACCTGGCCTTGAACACTGCCAGGGAGGGGCAGCCACAGCCTCTCTGAGCAACCTGTGCTAGTGCCTTGTCATCCCCACATGGAAGAATTTATTTCTAATATCCAATATAAATCCACCCTCCTTCAGCTTAAATCCACAACCCCTTGTTCTATCGCTCCATGCCCTTGTAAACAGTCTCTCTCCAGCTTTCCTGTAGGCCCCTTTAGGTACTGGAAGGCTGCTATATGGTCCCCCTGGAGCCTTCTCTTCTCCAGGCTGAACACGCCCAACTTTCTCAGCCTGCCTTCATAGGAGAGGTGCTCCAGCCCTCTGATCATCTTTAATGGGAAGATTCTGATGGCTTCAGTACCACCACATCATCTATGCATACCTTCCTTGTTTAATACTTCCAGGACACATTAGCCAAGTCTTCAGTAACACTTGTGTGAACAATCTGATCAAAGATTTCTTTGAAGTCGAGAATTAAGTGCTTTGCTCCGCACAAAATGAACCACTTGGCAGCACTTGTCATTATGAATACACTATGAAATACTTCTGTGAAAAAGGGTTGGCAGGGCTGCCTAACAACTGGCTACATAAGTACTTCTATCAGAAGAGTAAGTTCCTTCTTTTTGTTAATTCTAGTTTTTAAAAAATGGCTTTGGCTTGTTCTTCAAGTATGTTCCACTGGCATCTCAAACCCAAAGATTAGTGAGCTACTTAAATGCTTGCACCCAGTTATTGCTGTGTCAGGATGAAAATCTGTAAAAACAGAAAAATGATCACTTGATTAAAGTGTGAGAATAAGAATAAGGATCAGAACTAGCTTGAGAGCCAACAACTAAGAATCCATACCCTTATGTCTGCAAAAGAAAGATGACATGGCCTCAGACAAATCATTTCACATTGCTGTCATTCTGCTTCCTCTCCAGCTGTTAAACGGAGGTAATTTTAACCTGCAGGAACGGAAAAAAATCATACAAATACAGTCATTTCCACAGTAAATAGCCTATAGTATTACAAACCTGGAAGAGTCCTTCAATTAATTGTCACCAGGATTCAGGGTAACTAGGCCTGAACTTTGGATCCTGTTTGCATCCAAACCATCTGGGGCTGGGCACAGTTCAGGAGCTGTTTCTAGATCAGTCTCTGGCATTGTCAAAGGAGACAAGACCTGGCAGCTCAGCTCTTCTGCATTCTTAAAACACTCCTGGGACCTGCCAGGACAGCACTTCGCTGTCTGACTAGCAAGCTGCTTGATAGGTTTGACCTCCTGCAGTATTAGCCCCCTGTAGCAACTTGTAACCCTCGGTCATACCAGATTCATGGATCACAGAGAACAGCAGCCCCCCTGGATACTTGTTAGAAGCACTGTTTCACTGAGTGAAATGGATTCAAATAACCCCCCATGCACCTTCAGAAGTACATACTCTGGTCAGTCTATGCTCACCTTCCATGTGAGCTGGATCTGTCTTAGATGAGCAAACCGTGACACTGCCCAGCAGCAATTAGCTACTGAGAAGAAACGTATCTCTGAGAACATACCCTTATGCAAGTCAGTTATCACTTGCTCTATGCCAGCTAGAAAAGGGAGTTTTAGCTTCCTGCAGCCTAATTTAGTACATGTTTGTGCATGCCTAAGACTCAGACCAAGGGTGAAACAAAAGCCATTGTGAATCTGAGTACCTCAGTGGCAATGGGGACCACAAAGGCACTACGGGGGTCTCATTTCCCTGTGCTTCTCTTGCACAGTTTTAGGGGAGAGGAGGGGAGCTTTGTAGAGATCTCTAGAAAGGTGTCACTGGTTCTGCTGCCACTGCTGAGTTTTTCAAGTGTGCAGCATGTTCCCCTCTGCCAGTTGATACTTGTTGGAACTTACAGCAAAGAAAGTTAGTTTGAATCAAAAACAATTCCTTCAGAAGGAGCTGTTTCACATCCTTCCATTTTTTATTTTCCCAGTCTTCCTACAGCAGCTGCAGGCAATGCAGTCGGTGTTACTGCCAAGAGTCACTCAGGAGCCTAATCATTGATTTACAAAACTGATGCTGTTTGACTGGAAGATGTCAAATACTCATCAACAAGCTGGAGCCTGTCTGCAGTGATCAGCACTGTGACTTGTAGCACCATTCATGCTGGCCGTGTCATTTAACCGGTATCACTGAATTAAAGGAAGCATAAGAGGATGGCAATAAAGGAGTAGCTCTTCATAAATCTGACCACTCATTCTGGGCTTTTGGAATATGGGAAAGTCATATCGGCTTAATTAATAGGAAGACAACTCCTCCTATGAGGAAGTAATGATTTCTGTAGTAATTTAGAGGGGCTGGATGTATGGAATCAACTGCAAGATAACAACAGCCTGTTGCAAGTAATGGTCATTCAAACAGGCAGCCTCCCAGAATTAGCTTCTTCCTGGACACTGAAGAGAGCAGAGAAGACTGCCCTTCAACATGAAGGATGTATCTCTGAAAGCTAAACTGCAAAAACAAACCCCAAAAAACCCCACATGAAACTTCCATCTGGCTGATAATACTTGTTTTCTTTGATACTTTCTTGCTTACCTTGTTTTATTCTCCTTTTTAAAACACATTAAAACAGGGAAATCTGAAGTTGGACTTTGAATTCCTCTTGCCACACTGTCTTTGGGTTCTGTACCAGTAGCATGCTACACACAGATGAAAGTGACTTCAGTGCTGATTCTTTATGTGTTATATGCCGGTACCAATTTTATAGCTATATACACTATTTTAAAGTATCTTAGCAGGAAGAAGCACTAAACCTTTGCAGCCTATTAATGTGGGAAAACAACTACAGTTAGTTTTTCCTTACTTCATACACTACAGGACAAATAACACTTCAGGTGACGACTTTTAACATCCCTTCAAACTTCTTGTTTCTTCATTTGGTTTGTTTATTTGTATGAAGAGTGCTTGCTTTTCATGTGGCATAAAACTGGCTCAGTTTTGATCATCATGTTGAAAAGTCAAGAACTCCAGAGACAAAATACTGGTATCAGACACATTGTTTGATTGTCAGTAATTTGGAAGCAAACTGTTATTAAAAATAAGACTCGGGTACAAATTGATGAGATGGTGAAACAGCCCATATCGCTGCATTTCCACGTAATGCTTTATGGCAACCTGGACAGTTCCTCATAAGTCACAGTTCTGAAGACATGTGGGCACTAATAATTTAGGATGCTATTAGCTTTTTTTCACCCAGACACGATGTGCTGCAAATATGAATTAGGCCTCACTGTACCCCTTTAGGGTAGCTCAGTACTATGAAATAATTCACATGTACCATAAGAGATGTTTATAAAGAAGTAGCTTCGGCCACTATTGTTTTAATATTTTGTTTTAACCATCAGTCAGCACTTCCTCTCTGAAGTATTCATGCACTGACATGCATCCACTTATACTAATAATCATTCATCAAGGTGAAAATAGACTCTGAGATTAAAGCTGAATAGTTAACCTTGAATACTTGAGGCAGACACCCTCCCTTTTCTCCTATGTGTGAATTTCTGCAATTATAGGTTCTTACAAATATATTTTATTTCCAATGTTACCATGCATATTCAGGGTTCTTTTTAAAATGCACATTGCTGACAATCTAATTTGGTAGCTCATGTGTGTTACTACATGTATCTGTCTTTTTCAAGAGCTAGGGAGGATTTCTATGCTCTCATGGCTGAATATAAACTTTCTTTTGGAGCTGACAGGTTCTTTCATTTGCAACCAATTAGAGGCGCTGGACTGCCATACTGGTCATACAGTTCATGTATAAATGCGTACCAAGGACACCTATGTTAATTAATGCATGCACTAAAAGCTGCATTTTCCTCATGACAGAAATATCCTGTCATCTTCAGTAGATGTAAGATTGAGCTGCCTTATCTATGTGTTCAAAAACTAATGTTTTTTGCTGAATATATATCTGAGTAATAACGTGAACTTATGTCCTTTGGGTCAAATGAAAAAAATCTCCCACTAAATTGAATGTTCAAGGTTATTATGTCCTACAATGGCAAACTGCTATTTAAGGAAAATTACTTTTTTTTTTCCCCCAGTATAAAAGAAACTCATTGATCTTAATATAGATATATAGCCTGAAGATGTATTTGATTTGAAAAATCACATAATAATGTTGGGAAATTCTCTGTGTTCTTCCTTTTGTGGCACTGCAATATTTGATATATATTCAATGTTTAATATATATTAGGATAATATAATTTAATTAATTTAATATATATTAGGTTGTTTAATAAATATTAGGATAGAGCCTAATCCATATATGAAATGGCATCTTTAGTGAAGTACACTTTCATATCTCACTGGAAAGTTTCCTGGAGAACTGTACTTCCCTAAATTAATAACAAAAAAGACACAAGAAGTAAATAACAGTCCTACACTTTATGTGTGGTGTCAGATAGAGTTTTACATCTCCCAGTCTGAAGGAGGAATTCTTTCAAATAGCTCTTCACATAATACAGCAGAATTTGGAAGTCCACTGCAAAACACCAAATGCTGCTGTTACCTGAATGTACTCACTGTAAATTCTGTTTTCAGCTATAGTTAGGGCACAAGATGGAGCCTCCAATTCCTTCAAAAATAATTTAAAAAATCCTCAAAAAATCTGCATTCAGCTATACACTCTCTTGTTCTTTCAGACAAATCTGTTCCTCTACATAGGCCAGACGTAAGTTGTCTCGAAGCTGGAGGCCAGCATCTTCTGCAGTCCCTGGGGCTTTACGTTATTAGCCGGCAAATTGGTATTGAGGCATATGAAGTGGATAATCACAGCAGAGGGAGATGGTGGTGAGGGAGATGGTGGTGGGGGTGAGGGGAGCGGTAGGCGGGAAAATCTATCTGGTGAACAAGTCCATTCTCCTTTAAGGACAAACTGCGGTCCCAGTGCTGGATGTATCAGATCAAATTGGAACTACAATTTGATTTTGCCAGACATCTGCAAAAATTATTTACATAAGGGAGAGCTTCAAGTGTAGAAAGGGGAGTAACAGCACTCAAAAGAAACCAGCTTTCTTAAAATTCTTTTTTTCTTGCAGATATTTTCATTCTTCCCTTAAACAGTTAAAATGCTTGTATTACTAGTGAAACCACAGAGTTTCAGTGTCCCTGTACAGACACCAGAAGAAGTACTCAGTCAAGAGCAGGAAGACAAAATAAGAGAGAGAAATGGCAGTTAATCAGGGCAGAGACAATTAGGAATCCAGTAGCACCACTTAATTTTTCTAGGCTGGCTGATCACATTTCACCAGGAGGGAAGTGAAAAACTTCCACCTTTTAAATCTGAATGATGTCTTCTAGGAAAAGCAAAAGCTCACTTTATCTGTGAATTAACTTCCAGACACATAAAGGCTGATCAAAGCATAGAAAAGAAGGACATTTGAGTGGAAAAGCAAACCACTGTCATCCTGGCATGTTACCACAGAGCAAACAGGACCAAATCAGTTAAAACAATGGAGTATATAGCCAAAAGCTTACCCACACGGGTAATAATGTTAACTGCCTGGAAATAAGTGATTTGCAGTATGTGATGGCTGCATTGGTTGGCAAACTACCTAATATTATGTAATACAAGAAAAATATATGTTTAATTTTCCCTCTGTGATTTCAAAGCTCATGCATTAAAGAAATCTTTATGTTTTGCACGTAGGAATTCTTGTGATAAAGTATCCTATCCACTGTGCTGTAAGAACTGGTGTTTTGCCAGTATCCAAATAAGCGATTTTATTGATTGTAGATTTGTCTCAAACAGTTTTGAGCTGCTATTCCTTTGAGACCACTGATTTTAACTGCATAGAGCCATCATCTGAATATAAAGCTGGGAATGACTCTTTAGCTCCAGTCTCAGCAATAACTCCATAAATTTTATCCCTTTATTTTTAGTCAAAGCTTGAAGAACTCACTAAAGAAAACAGTAATTCCACAAAGGTTGCAATGCAACTATGACAGGGCTTCTGAACTCATGGAATAGGGTTAGCAGAGTACAAAAAGGAGTGTTGGTGGCTTTTGCAGAAGACGACTAGGATCAAAGACTAAAAAAAAGTTGATTCAATATGGGATTCTGAAATGCAATCTGAGAGTATTTCAGTAGTCAAGAGACTGGGTAGATTCTTCTTTTCCTTACATGCAGCTATAGAGGCTCGTTAAAATTGCAGTGCTTATGGAAAGTACTATGGCATATCTTATCACCAAAGAGACTACAGCATCCTTTTTAAAATCAAATTTTATGGAAAAGTCAGGAGGAGAAGCAGTTCCCCTACTGCTGGCTTCTTTGCATGCCTCAGTCACTGCATCATTTTGCCTTCCTAAATTCCCTCTGCAATTTCAACATACAAATGTGAAATTCATACATAGAATTGCTTTACCATATACTTTCATCCACAAAACATAAATATGACATACTTAGAAATTTAATTTAATACATCAATTTCAGGCAAGCAATTCTCTCTCCAGTACCATAGGAAAAGGTCAGGAAAAATGACAGAGATCAAACCTTAGACATCTCGAGTGCCCAGAGTAGTGGAAGAGAGAACAATCTGCTTGAGTTCCCAGGAGGTCCCTCTCTATTGCTAAGGAGGTCAGGCAGGTGATCACCATCTGACTTCAGCCTTCCTCTAAGGAATCAGTTGATTGGCTCCCAATGGTTTGATTTTCATTGCAGAGGTAAAATGAGCATCGGTGTTAAAGGTCATCTGGAGCCTTAGGTTAGTCTGGGAGAAGAATAGCTGAAAAAGACTTGTGACATGATAGAGTTCAGGTGAGAAGAGCATTTGGGTGCCATCTGAACCAAAGATTGAGGTCTGGAAGGGGTAAAAGGCTGGGAAGATACAAATACTTAAGTGGCAATGGGGAAAAAGGATGTTTAGGCAGCAGGAATTAGATCTCAGGATTTAATTGGAATTTCAATAGCTCAAAGCTTGACTATCATTGTACAGGACATAGAGAGATTAGAAAAGTGCAACTAGAACTATTAATTGAGTTAGCATTATTCTGTTATCAAGGTTTTGAAAAGGGGAATTACATTACTGCTGAAGAAGGCACCTATGCATCTTGTAGAAGAACCTCACTCTAGTATCACACTTTGATCTGGTGTGTGATCCGATCTACCATTTTAAATTATCTCTGTTATGCAGAGCAGTGTCCATTGCCAGGGTTACCCTTTGCCTTCCCAAATGGGGCCAGTGCTGGTCAGGAACAAAAGAATCGGTTAAGGACGTGAACTAGAATCTCATATTCCCTCAACAAATCCCTGGAACATCCCACCACAAAAAAATTGTGTTCCAAAACCAAAATGCAGACAAATGGCAAGAGACAGGTTTTAGGCAACCTTGGTGGAAGTCACAGTAATGCTGTTTAAAATAAATACATGCCTTGAACTCTATGGTTTTGGAAAATGAACTGATTTCCATTTTCTTTCCCTCACTCTCTCTTAATACTTTAATCATAATAATGATGATTGGAACAGAAAAGGAAGTCTTTTTTTCTTTTTAAATTTTATGACAGTGTCTTTAGTTGCCACAATGACTTTGCAGAGAGATTACTTCATAGATTCTAAGATTGCAGCCTACGATATCAAGGCATTTCTTACAGTAAAAAACATAAACAGATTGAAAACATACACCACAAAAATAACAGGGACATAATTTTCATAGTTGGTACTTCATCTCAGCTCCTATTTTAGTAGTTTATCACTTCAAGTGTAACGTGGTCCACAATTTCTGCTTTCTGATAGAGGATTTTATTGTCACATAATAATGAAAAAGATATAAATCTCAGGTCCATCATCCTAATTTAATTAGTTGCTTTACCAAGGGACTATTGGTATAACCAGAGAAAAATCACAGCCTTGCTCTGTTCTATAGTGCCAGGCTGGAAGAGTTTCCTGCCTGTGGCAGCACCTGGTGAAGTGCTGATGCAGAGACTGAACAAGCTGCCTTGGGCGACGGCATTCAGAGGGAGCAAAATCCAGCCTTCCCATGGGCTGAGCTGTAGCTGCCATGAACACTGGTGTATCTCAGTGAGCATACCGTGGACAGTGGTAATATTTTTTTGTGAATCTGTTTTATATTTGTCTCACTTGCCTGTGCCTCAGCTTCCCCATCCCCACAAAGGCAGGAAGAGCAGGCTATTCTGGGAAGACCTGGGTCTCTGTTTTCTGGCCCTCTGGGCCCCCAGGGAGTGTTCAGTCTGATGGTAGGGTCTAGACTGCGTTATCTTTTTGAAAGGGAAAAATCAAAGCATTACAAATAGTTTAAACAAATCATTCTTCATGCCAAATACTGTATTTGAAGAAAGATAAACTATGGAAGGATTCACTGTTTTAGTATGCCAGCATGATAGTGGGATGGCTTTTTCCACACTTCCAGAGAGCTGTGCAAAACAACTATTTAACCCTCCAAAGTGAATGCTAGGAACAGAAGGCAACAAGGTAATTCCAGTAACACGCAACTTCTCTTGTGTGCCAGCACATTAGCAACCCATCTGGTTTTGCAGTTGTCTTAAAAAAAGCTTTGTTTACTGCACCATATACCAACCTAATTATTTTTAATGTTCATTATGTGTGCACATATACAACAGGGAATCGAACTGGTGCAAATCACTGAAAACCTTCAGTGATTCTCTCTTCCTCTGTTCTCTTTTCCTGTCCATTTGAATACTGACTTTTATAAGACTTGTTTAAAAGGCACATAAAACTTCTATGTCAATAACATAATTAGTACAAAAATTTAACCTGCATTAGCTTCTCTTTAAATATTACAGCGCTTGGGAGGTTCTGGTCCTAAACTTTAGAGCTCTGTTGGATGGGATGGCCCCATGTCAAGGAGCACCACTTCTCCTGTGACTATGGATCCCACAGGCTGCCCCTATCCTTTGCAAAAATGAACTCCCAGTGGACGAAACTGAGTTAAAACAAAGCCACAGGACTGTCAGAGCCCCGAGAGCATCACCAGGCAATATCCCCTTGCAGAGGTTTCGCTGCCTGTGCCCAAGGCCTGCTCCAATACAGCGTGGCCTGGTGACCTGGCCCAGCCTGCTGTGAAGAACTGCGAGCAACCTCACCTGGGGCCTCTGCTCCTCATCTTGGAGACTGCGCCTAAGCTCAGGCCTTTGTCTAGGCTGCAGATTGGACTGTGCCTGGCTTGTTCTTTCCCCATCCTGACCATGGGGAAAAGTTATCAATGTACATAGAAGAGTAAGAAGTGGTATTGTAAAGCTATGGTGGGGTAAAGATGAGAGATCACATCTTCTACAGAACACTGATAACTGCTGGAGAGAATAAACAAATGCTTGAACACAGACACATTCTTCAGTCCTGTAACACAGTCACTAAACCTCAGGCAAAATATGAGGGAGCAACTACATGGAGTTTAAACCCTTTGAACAGGTTGAGAGAAAAGGGTGATTGGCACCTGTGAGGCACAGATGCCTGACAAGCAAGGAGGGAGGCAGAGAAGCTGTCAGGGCTGTAGCATGTAGGCAGTCAGTAGCTCTGGAATAACAGCAGACCCAGTATGGCAAAAATTATCTGTACTGAATTTATTATTTTTAATAGGTAGTGAAATAACATTTTGCTCTTCCTGGGTTCATCTCAGGAAAGCAGTCTGGGATGAGACTGAGAGGGAAGAGCTGCAGTAACTCTTCCCTGAAAACATTCTCATGAAGGGGCATTTCTGTCCTTGCCAACTATCTCTGACCTGCACCCATCTCCAAGCTTGCTGCTTCTACTTCAGAACTGAAGAGCTTGTGTCCTAAAAACTTGTCTTTGCTCTTCATTCCCCCAAAAGTATCAGTTAGAACGATGAGACTATTCTCTTCTATAACCATGTTGCTAAGAGTATAAAGATATATAAACTGCAGTCTATCAAAACCTCTCTGACACTGAACAGACTGTAAGTAACAGAAGGATGTACAGATCCACCTGCTAAAAATAATTCAAGCTTCTGCAAATTGCTTAGAAAGCTGAACTTATAACCAAAGTGTAGGCAAGAGTGGGAATTAAAAATTACCCTACTATCCTGGTTTCATCTGGGATAGAGTTAATTTTCTTCCTAGCAGCTGGTATAGTGCTGTGGTTGGATTTAGGACAAGAAAAATGTTGATAATGCACTAACATTTTAGTTGTTGCAAAGCAGTCAAGCTCTTTTCAGCTTCTCATACTGCCCCACCAGCAAGGCAGCAGTGGGTGCCTAAGAAGCTGGGAGGGGACACAGCCAGGACAGCTGACCCAGACTGGATAAAGGGATATTCCATACCATATGACACTTGGTATGTAATGGGGCAGGCTGCTCAAGGGCATAAACTCGGCTCTGGGACTAGCTGTGCATCGGTCAGTGAGTGATGTGCAATTGTGCTGTGCATCACTTGGTTTGTATTATTTTGTTTTTCCTTTTCTGTCTTTATCAAAACCCAGGAGTGTTACCTTTTTCTTTTTGATTCTCTCCCATCCCAGTGAGCAAATGGCTCTGTAGTAGTTTTAGCTGCCTGCTGGGTTAAACTATGACACCTACAAATCTAGAAACTGATGGTCCTTTTGTCTCTGATTACAGTGTGTACCTGGCCCTGTCACCTGGCTGAGTGGCAGCTGCACTGAAATCAGTTCATGGTCTCCTTGCAGTTTGGGGCTGCTGCTAAATGATGCTTGGTGGCTTTCTCTGCAGAGACACTGTAGACTGATGGTGGTGGAGTCTGAGACTGTGTTGACGCTGCAGCTGGAGGAAGTCTGTTTGTCTGCCTGAGGTAGTACTCTTTGTCCATTAAGCAGGTGGGTCTAGCATGCAGGCTAGCCTGCTTGGCAACTTGTGAGGCACTATGTTAAAAATACTTCAAAACTTGAAAAAACATAGGCTCTTTCTGTTATGAAATCTCTCATTTGAAAGGAGTAGTTCTTTGGTTTTTGCCTGGCTTGCTTCTGCAAACAGTATGAAGTTATAATACACCCAGAGATGGAAATGTCACCTGGATCTTGCTGAGGAATATGAGATCAGCACTAATACAAATCAATACAGGTTACTTTCCTGATTCATAATGTGTGTGTCAGGTTGCAATTGCCCATGGCTGAAGGCAGCCTGCCTGATATATTTATTTAGTACTTGAATCAGTGCCCAGCTCTGCAGAATATAAGATTTCCATTTAAAAGTAATAGTGAGTTTTGAACCCTGAGGCTTGTTCAGAGATCTCACATTGCCATTGGGGTGCACAGGTGTTTAAGTGCCCTAAGAAAACAGTTCTAATAGTGATGGTGAATAAGCAGCACTACTTCCAGCTCCAGGTCAGTCCCAGTCAGCAGAGGCAGTTTCCTGAAGGGTCTCATTATACGTATGCTGATGCTTCACTTGTACTGATGCCAGTGAGCCTTGGACACTAGGGCTGAGTCCTGCACTTACAGTGAGTCACCTTTAAGTTCTCTACAAATATACCTGGCAATTTTTTTTCTCTTTGTAACTCTGAAATATTTGTCATTTGGGAGTAAAACACATTTAAACTGATGTAAATTCTTCCCCGTGCTTTTGGACTAGTTCATATACCAGTGCTTCACAGAGGTTACACAGATGGATAAATACTTTGCCAGAATGTCTGAATAGCTTTGAAGAGGACTAGTACAATCTGTAGTGCAAATGTTAATTGAAGCAACGTACTTTACAGCCCACAATCTAAGGCACTAATGAAAAGTATTACTTTATTATTTGATTTAAAACATTTGTCAGACAAGATCTGAATCAAAAAAGTAAATATATTTCCTAATTTCTCTCTCTGTCTCTGTAAGTCTGCTGTTAATTGTTCAATACAGCATTCATACAGTGAAGTCTATCAGAGAATATAAATATGCACACAATTAGTGTGAAAAGGAACCCTTGTTGTCTACTTCATTAAAAATAGTATGATTTTACTGCAGCAGAAGAAATATGTGTTGCAAATGTTATAACTCCTACATATTTTGAGTTTATATTTCAGCCAGTGAAAAATACTCTTATATAACTTCAGAAATACTAAAGAGATAACATAAACTTGTCCCTTTAAGGGAGAGACAAGAAAAAGCCCTTTCTGTACTATCACTTGCTGGGAGTCTTTGGAGAATTAACAAAAAAGAACTTGTACTTTATTCCTTGTCTGACAAAGCAGTGGAGGAAATACTCATTTCCTTTCCCATAATTAAAGTCTACCATGTTTCTGCCAATTAGAGAAAAACTGTCAGATATAAAAGCAACTACAAAACCTGTTTGGTCTTCCTTGTCTATCGTATTAATAGATACTTGGAATACATTCAGGTATCCACTTGCTAAAAAGCTTGCAGCAGAGAAAGGAGTTCTTGCCCTTCAGCTGAGGTGGTGTGAGTGACCACAGAGAAGTCCTCAGCTGATCTTAGTGCTTCCCCTTTCTTTCTGGACAGCTTTTAAACACATATGGGTGTTTTTTAAATTTCCAGGTGATAAATGGAGCCTACTTAAGTGGCTTCAAAATTACATGTATTCTCAGTTGAAATATCACTGCCACTGTTGATACGGAAAATTAATTTGTTCTTGTTGTTTTCTATCAGGGGTTTTCATGGTCTTGACTCAGTTCTGCAGCAAACCATCACTCTTACATTTCATTCTACAGGTGCATGATCTTCTTTCTGGGAGGTGGCTAATGTTCCTTTTGCTGTCTCTGGCTGGAAGTGACCTTATTGGTCATCTCTGATAGTTGTGATGACTTATTTCCCTTTTTTGTCTTTTTTTCAGAGAGGCATAAATTCCTAGGTACTCAGCACCTTTATTATTTGAGGTTTTCTATTTTTTTAATAGGTTTGCACATCCCATGTCTTCTTCTGCCTCCAGCTTCTTCCATTATTAGGATTCTAGTTTGGAGTTTTCTATCAAAAACATCTGCAGGTTACCAACAATGACTCATTATTAGAATTGTTAAATTGTATTTTGCACTACTAAATAACAGGATATGGCATCAGTGAAACTGAATCTGACCCTGTTTCACTACAATCCTCCTTAGTATAAATGGTATTACTTTAAAATGACTATCAACTATCCTGCTGAATTAAGGGAAGATGACCAACTTTATCGTGGCCTGCTTAAACCTGTGCCACATAAACTGAAACCTAGAATATTTATTTAGCTAAACAAGCCTGACCTTTGTCAACCAGTTGCTTCACTGAGATACACCTTTTGCATATCTGTTCCAGCAAATTAAGACTATTAAATTACAGATTTTTGCCATCAACATAAACAAACCTATGGAAGATTTCACCTGTGTCCCCTCACCTTTTTATTTGCCACCAGGACATACCCTTTTGTCTCCACTGTGACTATCACAAGCTTCCATAGTTAATCTGATGTCACAGAAGCTACGAGGCCAACATAAAGTTTGTTTGTTTTTTAAAATCCACATATAGCCCTTAATTTTTAGTACATGTTTCTCTAACATCTTAAAGATCGGTGCTCTCTTGTAAAAAACTTGACTTGGTGGGATCTTGCTCTGGAATCAGTAAGTGGAGTTGGACACCTACTGTCCCAACCTGTTCTAATGGCCTGAACTTTGAAGGTTCTGCTCTTCTGATATATTTTTGGCAATCACAGGTCACGTTTTGTTCAAATCAATCATCTGGGTTTTTGACCTAGTTATTTACCTGCCTGCCTTTCACTCTTGTTCACTCAGGGAAACACATGTTTTCATGGCATTTCTTTGTTTTCTGTACATCAGGTATTGATCTCATATGTGCTGCTGTTGTTAGAAGCACCTGCAGGTCTTCCTGGATTTTGAGTTCTGCCACCTTTCTCTCTCTCAGGACTGTGCTGGAACTCAGTTCTACATGGAACATCACAATGTTTTCCACCCTCTGCAGTATCTTTCCTACTCAACATGTCAGTGGGCTACCCAAGATTTTGGATTGCTGAAAGACTGGGAATCAAGTTTCTGTTCACAGTTCCAGCCACAAGCCAATCCACTGTAGGAAACCAAAGAAAGATCCTAAAGCTGCACAGCTTAGGCAGGTTGCATATTCCCTTATGGTTGTACTTTCTCTTGGTTAAAAGACATTGCTCATAGATTTCAAATACATGTGTAGTACAATGCTCAAGTCTTTGTAATTCAGCATTGCAGTAAACTTTCTAAGTAAACAGGGTCTGATGGGCATGATGTGTTAAAGGTTTTTAGTTACATATGAAAGTAAGTGATATTCCCAGAGAGGTTTTTTTTCACTGACACTACAGATTCATATGAAAGCTCTGTTTAAGTATCTTCCTGTTGTCTCTTGTATTGTCAGATACTTTTTTTTTTCCTGGAGCTTCCAGCTGCCCCATTCTTCCCATCATATACTATGCTTCCCTTTTGGTTGTTACACAGCAATATTTACCCTGGATCCTACACATCCCAGAGTGATCTGTGCCTACTCCCCTCGCTTGTAGCATCCTCTTCCCATACAGCTCTCTCTGGTGCCACTCAAAGATCACATCCCAGAACTACACCACTTCAGCTGACACTGTGTAAGTGCTATGGCCTATACCAGGGAGTACTTTCATACCAGCACTATGCCACGTGTTGGTGTAATCACTAGTAAGACAAAGCTGTGCCTACACTAGGACTTGTTTACCAACAGAGGAAAAACTGCTTTTTACTGGCACCACTTCCAAATGTTTTCCTGTATACTGGCAAAATGAGGTTTTCATTTTAGTACAATAAGCACCCTTACATAAGCATAGCAAACAGAACTAGTCGAAGTGTGGTTTCCACTGCTATGATTAGATTGGTGGGTGCAATCATACTGGCCAGAGTACTGGGTCAGAGCTCTGATTTTGATCACCATATTTGAAGAGGATGCTTTACAGGCTGTAACAACAAGACCTGCTTATACCATGGTATTTGATTTTCATGCACTCTATCATTTTTAATGATTGAAATAAAATTACAAGGAATTTCTTGACATGTTATACCTAGTGGTATATACTAAATGTAGGACTTCTAGGGTGTGGCATCTGTGAATAAGAATGTCTGCTTGGTGTGTTTTCTTTGTTTTAATGTTATGTCAATAAAACTTAAATATAGGTTGTGCCTAATCTGTTTCTTGACTATTAAAAACATAGCACTGATGAGTTCAGGTTTCTGTCACTCATGGAAAAACAACAACGAGGGATGCATTAGAGAGTAAAGTTGTTTATACTGCCACACTTAAAGCTTCCTTTTCTTCAATTACACAAATGGTACAACACCCAAAGCAATTGTTAAAGGTCTTTTAAAGAAGAATAAAATCTAAACATTTGAGTCAACAAATGCTTTTCCAACACTGTGAACATCCAAAGCAATTGTTACTTTATTTCTTAGCCTTTCTTACAGATAGGAGAGAAAGGAATTAGACTGTTCAGGAATTGTAAAGTACCCCATTGTTCCAAGGAAGAGAGATTTTTCTTTAGATTTGAATTCTATTTTTAATGCCTTGACTGGCATTTTAATATTCCTAGAGTAGAGACTACTCATCTGTTGCCAGATTTTTGTTTCAGACATTATTCCATAGCTTGTTTTGGGACTAGGAAGCTTTGTGAGCTTTAACTGATAAATAGGAAAGAATGGCAAATTCTGATCTTTCCCCTTTGGGTAGATTGCCATGTTTCAGCACTTTACTAGAGTAGAGGGAAAAATAGCAATAGGCAGGTTTCTGAATCCAAATCCAAAGCTATGCTGACAGTACTTTGCTCTGTCCTGTGACTGGAAATTAATAGTGGGCATGGCAAACACTCCCAACAAGAGAAACACTTGAGACTTCTTAATGGTGAGCCCATGTTGACAGGGTTCTGAGCACACCAACTACACTTATAACTTCTTTCCCTACTCCTAGGGGTTTTGCTGTCTGTACTCAAGGCCAGGAGGACATGGGGCTGCTCTGTAACCTGAGATCTGGGTGCTGTGATAACAGACAAGTTGCAAAAAGTAGATATGAGAAGCCTGACCTGGGTCCTCTGCCCTGTTCAAGCTGAGGCCCTTGCCGGAGGTCCTTGCCTGAGCCACACTGTAGCTATGCTTGGTCCCTGCCTGAGCCTACTATGCTATAGTAGTGCCCAGTCTTGCACTCTGCTGATTCTCACCCTAACTTCCTGACTGAGCTTCCCAGCTGCATCTTGGACCTGTCCTGTCCCTACAGACTTGCCTGGCAGTCATCAGACTGTCACCAACCCAGGCTGCCATCCCTGGGACTGCTCCCCATCACCTAGCTGGGGTCCTGTCAGACTGCTCCCTGCTTACTGAGGCCACTGCCCCTAGCTCCCAGCCGACCTGCCCTTGCAAGGCAGCTCAGCTCTTGCTGCTCCCTGATACAGCTTGCTCAAGAAGGAGCTCTTCATTAAACAGCTTTCTTCCTCAAGGATGACCTGGGTTGAGGAGTTCTGCCAGTCCTGTGAAAGCAGAGCAAGATGCCCTGAGAGACAGCAGCCTAAACTTTTTGTAATGCTTAAGTTGGACTGGGAATTTTGTTGAATTACTTGAGGGGAAATTTAGCCAACAGCTCTGGACATGTTAATTTTTCATTTGCAAATCATAATGCTGGAAAGAAAGCATGAAATATGAGCAATGTTTATTTTGTTTTTAACTGTCATTTTGATTTCCCAGAAAGCACTACCCATCACACCTCAGGATTTCTATCAGGAAAAAAAATTTTTTTTAAAAAAATGTAATCACAGATTTTTGTTTAATGGTTGGGTTTTACATACTGACACACTTAAGGCATTTGGATTATATGACAAAATCATTTCAGTTTACATCTACTAAACTGAAAGAAAAGCACTTTAAAGTGTTTCAATCCCAAGAACTCAAGCACTTTATAAACATCGCTGAATTGAAGTTTGTAGCTTTCCAGTAAAGTATGAACTGTTCCTTCCCTGATCCTATAAATGTAAAATGAGGAAAGGCCAGGATCATTTACTCAAATGATGAATAGCCTTTTATAATTATTTGTTTTGGACTTAGTGTCATGTCATGACCATCTAACAAAGTTAAAACTGTGTTCCTGCATAAACGGTGGTATATTCCCTGCTATTGGCCACATTTTTCTCATGTCTCTCCTGTTTATCCTATCACTTGCTTGGCTGCCTGGTGAACTAGCTAATGTGTTCAACTGAGCCAAACCAGGAATTAGCTGTAGGCCAGATTAGGTCCCTGATCTTGCTGAGAGGTTGCGTGAAATCCCATCCTGAGAAAATATGTGTTATAGCCCCAGTTTTGCTACAGACTTCTTGGATGACCTTTAGCAAATCCCTTAAGCTTTCTCTGTTTCCAGTTGTGAAATTGTGATAATTACATTCCCCAGCCTTTTGGTATGTGAAGATTAATTTATTAATATGCAAGAGATGTTTATATCCTACAGTGATGAAAGCCACAGAAGTTCCTAGATCAATTCTTTTCTATGTTTGTGTTTTATCCATTCACAGCTACAGAGTTCATTCCTGCTAGAAGCCTCAGTAAGCCAGACATCTCCACAATATCTTAATGATATTAAACTGTAGTTCAAAAGCAACAATAATATTTAGTTCATGTGACTATATCCTAAATTCATTCAAATCACCATAGCAGAAACTGTCATTTCTGCAGGTTTCAAAAGGCATCTGCTGCAAAAAGGCTATTGTTGCCAATACATGTGTAAATATTCCAAATGTATCCACAGTTCTGATTATTGAATGTTTGAAATCACTGGTGTGCCATCATGATCTAGGTAATGAGCCACTGGTGCTTATGGTGCTGGAATGAGCTGTTAAGCTGGTGATTTCGTTTAACTAGCAACAGCAAGTTAACAGCAAAATGTGTTCTCATGGTCTCATCTGAAAAACTGGATGGGGAGGATGTGAAGATTTAACTACTTTAACTTGAGCAGAGAAGCTCAAGCAGGCTCCACTATTCCTTTAAGCCCCCTCCTTCAAGGCCCCTCAAATTCAGAGTGGTTGAGACAAAGATGCATTTCCTACATCTGTGGCCTGGACAGTAGAACGGTGAAATAATACTTAAGAAAAAGGCTTTGATATTCATATGAAAGAGAACAGTATGTCACTGTTTCTAACAGTCACTAATCACAATGGCTTGTATTGTGGCACTTACCAGAAAGTCAGTGGGAGTTTCTATTGCAAGGACGGGTAGCAGCTTGGAGTATGGCAAATAAGGAAATAAGTAAAAGATCCATTTGACTATATAACAATAAACCCCAGCTTAATGGTTACTGGTTCATCAATTATTAATATCCAAAACACAAAATCTTCCTACCTGAGTATAAGGAGTAAATCTGCAGAGTGGAACAGCTTGCAAAGGTTTACAAGGATGAGGGAAGAGACAAATGCATCAAGGCCTTCAACCTAGAAAAAAAAAGTGGTTTATTTTGTAAGGTCACTATGCTCTGATAGACATGAACTTTAGTGAGAACACAGCTGACAGTGACTTCTGAATCAAAGGTTTTCCTGAGTATTAAGATACTTTTTGCAATGTGAATTGGCAAGATTAGCATGTCTTCACTGTGAGCAGAAACAAAGCTAAGCTGCAAGCTCTGATGAAAGCAAGCACTCTAGTGACAATAATGGGCATGTTACTTACTTAACTATATATTCACTAGTAGAGAAAGGGAGGTTTGAAGGCATTTAGTCCACTCCCATGAGCACCAGCTGCTGTCATATCAGCCTTCGTATCTCATGATGTCATTTAAAGCACAGCTGTCCCTCACTGCTACCAAATTAGAGGCTTTCAGATTCAACTTACATAATTACAGGGAGCTGTTATGTTGTGTGATGGTCATAACTGCAGTATTAGGCTTTTTTTTTTTTTTGAGAGGCTAGTTTTGTTTGCTTGAGGTAGAAATGAGAGTAGACTAGTTCCTTCTCACACTGGCTTAGTCTATGTTAGGTCATCTGGCTCTTTGTGTTGCATCTGCTGCCTGTGTGCTGAGAAAAAAGGAGTGGGTGCATGCTAGTGTATGTACCATTGCTTATGAGACCCAGCTGCATGCTTGTTTTGGACTTTATACAGGTATGTTTATATTTAAAGCTAGCTAATTGGTCTGAAATATTATGGTAAGAGCCAGTGCTATTCTTGTCTAAATCCTTCAAACCTAGAAATGAAGTCTGAGTTATTTTATTCTAAACTTTTTTTTTTTTTTTTTCTCTTTTGCAGAGGATGCTGCTGGGGACTATAGAGAGATTGGAGCACTGGCTTTTAACTCTTCTCCCACAGTGGTCTACAGGGTTTTAAATAATGCCAGTTTTGGTTGTAGCCTGGTTATGCAAAGCCTTTTTCACTTTGGAATCAATTGTATGGTGACTGGACTCAGTGACCCTGGCAATCTCTTGGAGTCCGGTTTTCAAGCACAAGGAAAGACTAAACCATATCTGAACAGGACTCTTCTGAACTATCTTTAATTTGGAGAACAGTGATTTTAAGTAAGTCCTAGCTCTTTGTCTGGAGTCTCCAAAATCTGCAGATTGCTATTCTTTCCAGTGTCTGAAAGGTCTTGTGGAAGAACTTACATGCTTTGAACAGCAGCGTGTTCAGTACTGCAGGGCTCTTCTCCCAGGTCTCCAGCAGAGGACCTGCTTTTCAAAGGCAGCTTGGCCTACTGGCACCGACTCACCACTTCAGGGTTAGTGGCTTTCTCTTTGATGATCTTACCCGACTCTTGAGGCTCTGATGTTTTTCTTGAGTTGTACCTTACATACATGGCCCATTTCCAACAGGTGCTGCTATTTATAAAATTGCCAGGCTGAAAACGTTCTTCCTGTAAAAGCTGTTCATTTCAACAAATTGCACACTCTAGAAATTCCAGAAGTTGTAGGATTAGTGGGACAAATTGGACAATAATTGTGATTATTGTAATTTTTTACTATAATGGTATTGGATGTAAACCAGCAGTGTAGATTGTGATAAGGCAGGACCATTGCAGAAATTCACAGCCCAGGAACTGAAACCACCCCCTGCCACAACTGAGTACAGATGGGGAAGTTGGCTGTTTTCCATCAATAGTGAGTAACCCATTTTTCTGTATTGATTGATTTGGTCTCTGCTGTTGCTGTCTTTTTTTGTCTTTTTTTTTTTTCCATGCTATTGCTGACAGAAAGGCTTTCTCTACTAACAAGTTTATCTAGTCTTGGTGTCAAGCTTAATATTGAGTGACAATTTAATACTTCCTTTTCCAAGTTTTGCTGACCTTTAGTTTTGTGGCAGAAAACTTCTAATGTGTGTTTATGAAAATACATTAATTACCCAGCTTTTAAAAATAAGATAGAGAGGAATCATTAGTTTAACACAAAAACGTGCAATGTTTTTTCTTCTGTTAAGAGCCTCTACATATAGCTTAAGTGTTGCACGTGAGGAAAATGGAAGCATAGTGCACAAGTGATTCCATATTTGCAACCTGCTGATATACTTGGTGAATTATTAAAGCAGTAGTGAGGAGTTAATTCTTCCTTCTGCTTTCTCAGCAAACCAGAAGTAACTTGCTTTCCTTTTGGGAATAACATCTGTTAACTAAAAGCCTTCACTGAATAAGCTTCACGAAAAAAGTTTACTTAGTTAAAGAGGGTTATCCTGATCCTAACCAGGGCTGAATAAAGGATCTAACAGGTTGTGTTACACTTTTTTAAAAAAAAAACTTTAAATAACACTTTTCATACTTCCCTAACAATGAAATTCATTTCTGCTTTTAATCTGTGCTGACTTTGAAAGCTCTCTTGCTCACATATTTTCATTATTAGTTCTAATTACCTTAAATTCCTGCTCTAGTAGGAAGTGAGATTCTAAAACCTACGGAAATCTGCTACTGCTCTTCCAGATCTCTGTAAATCTTTAAATGGAAAGCATTCAAAGTAGGAGTGAGATTGTAGAATGCACAAATACCTATTTTCTCCCTTACTTCAGAGTAAGTAAAACCCTGCTGATTACATAAACACTGAAACCATTAAGAGGATGGAAAGAAAAGCAACTACTAGTATTAGCAGAATTTAATCTAGCTACAATTTTTTTTGCCTCATCTTGTATAGTGGTAAGCAGTACATAAGTGTAACTACGATTTTTGCCTGCTATATTTAAATCACTTGGTTCTGGTGAGCCAAGGGGACCACTTCCCGCCTGCCCATGGCCCTTGGGGGCTGAGGCATGTCCATCCTGAGGTGCGGTGGCACAGCTCTGCTACCAATGGGGCCCCTCCTATCAAATGGCAATTTAACCACTTTGCAGGACTACAGCCTCAATCGCTGATGAAAACGGATGCGTTTTAACACGTTCACAGATTTAAATCGACAGTAATGCTTGCGTGTTTGAGTGATGTGCTCCAGTGATGGCTCTGTGCTCACGTTACCGGCCTAACAGGTGCCTTCCAGCACCCGGCCATGCGATGTGGTTTCTTCCAAGCCCTTTCCCTGGTCCTCGTGTTCAGTCTTGGGGAGGCCCGGTGGGCTTCCTGGGGGTCTGCCAGCAGCGCCGCGGCCTGCACACGCCAAGTCCACCGCCCCGTACAGGACCTCACAGTGTCTCCAGCCGCGGAGAAGCTCACATGGAGCGGCTGGATGCGCGGGGGAAGATGGCCGGAGATGCAGTAGGCATCCTGGAGGCGCTGAGGGAGGCGGCTCCGCTAACCCTGGGGGCTCGCCGCCTCCCGCCGGAGGGCCCGCGCTTCTCCCTCAGGCGGAGGCGTGTGAGGCGGCGGGTGGTGCCGCCGCTCTGTGCCGGTACCGCCGGGGGCCCCCGGGCCCAACCGCCGCTCTCCCTCTCCCCTCAGCAGCGCGGGGCTAGCGGCCGGGGCCGGCGTCGGCGCCCGCCTCTGCCTCCTCCCCCTCGGTGCCCTGCCTCCTCCCTCCGCCGGGCGGCCGGCTGCGCGGGGAGGGAGCGCGGCCGAAAGGTGTTGCTGGAAGGGAAGTTTGAAGAAGGTCGCCGGGTGCTTGGGCGCTCCAGCAGCATCATGGCGGAACAAGGCGAGTCGCCGGTTCACGTCCAGCAGCCCCAGCCGGCGCCCGCGCCTGCTGCCCCGGCCGTCGGCTGGCCAATCTGCAGGGACGCCTACGAGCTGCAGGAGGTTATCGGTCAGTGAAGCGGGAGACCGGGGAGGGCGGTGGGGAACGCAGCGGGGCGGAGGCAGGGGATGCCACGGCAGCCAGCCGGCCGGCCAGCCCTGGGCCTACCAGCGTTCATCCTCCCGCAGGCTGGGGTTCGCTCACTGCGGCGGATGCGCCCGGCACTGCAGTGGCGCCGCCGGCGGCTGCTGCAAACTTTATCCGCCCGGCAGCGGGCGGGCGGCGCGGCCCCGGGGGGCGGCGGCTCCTTCTAGAACCCGCCGCGCCCCGCCCGGTGCGGCCCGGCGGAGGGTGTCGTCGACCCGTAGCGCATCGTCACCCGGTGCACAGGTACCTGCCGCACCTCAGCCCAGACCTGCGGGTTTGCACTGAGACCCCGGCAACTCTGCGAACGCGCTCCCTGTGCTTTGTGTGTGCATACGGCGTGTGTCTGTCTGGGCGCACACTTGTGCGTGCATCCGCTCAGATTACTCTGCATTTTTCCGGTGGTTTCACGGGGAAGGTAAATCTCACCCTAGATCTCCTACTACCGTGGTGACGTCCTTTTAAATTTTTTAATACGTGTTTTTCAACTCTTTACTTTTTTCCCCTCACTGTTTAATCTTGCCCCATCTCCTTGTGCCTCCTTGCCCAGCTCTGTGCCCATCGGTGGCACATAAGGGCAGTGGGAGATTACAGCTTCATTTCACCCCAGCCAACCTGCTTTTGTCCCGGTTTGCCGTGCGAGGTTTAACCCGTTCGCCACCCCCTTCCCCACATCCCTGTAAGCAGGGGGCTTTCTGGTAGTGCTCTTCAGCGCCTCGTTCACGTGTCCAGCTAATGCAGATCAGATGTGTGCAGTCTTCATCCCCTATATTTGGATTGGATTATTTTGAATTTTACTGTGTGAAAAGGTGACTGTTAACGGTATGTGTGACAAAGTTATTTGTCTCCTGACCTAGATGTTGCTTGTTGCTAATGAACTACTTTGGGAAAACTTGTTTTTATTTGTGTGTAACACTTTAAACCTCCAGTAAATACTGCAGATGGCGGCGATTGCTGCTCTTTATGGACGAGGCCACGTAAATGAAAAAAATCCAGGAGTCTTTCCCTCTGATGCTGTTGGTTATTTTCAGGATTACACACCAAGTGCTAATGGTTGTCAGGCTAATGACAACCAGAACTACATGTTACTGATCTGGGTGGCAAGTTGTGCGAACTCAACTTTGTCACTAAGCTTATTTTCTACAGGCGTGAGCAAAATAGTTGAGAAAAGTACATCTTCCTTAAAATAGGATGGCTTTCTGTTGACCCAGGTGATGAATATGTTTGAAGTTCCTATGATGTGAAAAGGGACTGAGGAGGGATAAGTGTTCAGGTCCCTGGAGGTGGCTGGCTTGGGCCAAACTGGTGCTCAGCATCAAGCGAGTGCTGCCAGCAGAGGCAGCCCCTGTGGGCATGGGTTTACTGGCCAGGGACTTTTTCATAAGTCTGCCTGGGGAGCGGAGCTAAATTAGCCAAGTAGAAGTGATTCTACTACCTTAAACTCTATCTTTGCTGAGGAGCAAATTCCCCTTCTAAGGTAAAAAAGGCCTTGAAGGTGTTGGATTAATCCTTGTCTAGGGTGTGACATGAGTCATAGGAGTCAAACAGTAGTTATTTTCTGTTGCAGTACCTGTAGAATACCAAGGTGAGAGTTTTGAAACTCCTTTTCACTTTCTCCTTTGCATTTAAAAGCTTGTATCTTTAGTTAAGTAAACTGTGTTTCTAAATATTTGCATATAGGCATAATACATAATAAGTACTGGTGGATGCTAAATCAGACTAGCAAATATATATATGTAATGAAACTTTATTGCTAATTACCTACTGGTGTTACTAAATGTTGATATTATTTCTTTAAAGTGAATGTCTAATGAGGAAATTAAGGTCAGGTTATATTGAAACAGAAGTTTGGACACACTGAAGTTGTCCTTGTTTGCTTCAGCAGAACTTTCACTAAGCTTGGGTGGCTTACATGTCTTTCTCTCAAACTCACTGAGATTTATTTTGTACCACTTGACTTAAAAACCTTATGCTCAAATCTGTCTGTTTTTCATTAATACCTTCTATACCACTATGAGATTAAAATTAGTGCTATTGAAAAGAGTAAAATAAAACAAACACATCCTGCTTCTTCCAAAAAAAACCCCACAAATTTGACCAAGTGTGTTTGACCATAATTTTGGAGGTGCTGAATGAATGTTGTTGCTTTTAATGAACCTAGTGAGGGGCACTTAACCATCTTTCTTATATGTGAAAGAGAGAATGATACGAGCTGAACTTGTTTCAGCAGCAGTTTATATCCCTTTGCATCGGCCATGCCAGGGTTAATTGCATTGTGAACATGAGTAGTTACCTCTAGCTGAAACAGAGCCCTTCACCTCTGGAAAGCACTGTGTACCTCTCCCTGAGGAGCTGGGGGGACAGGTTCAGTTACAACAGCCCTTTGCCAGTTAAATGAGAAAAATAACATATTGAAGTGTCTTTGTGGGCTTTGCAGGAGGTAAGATACACAGGGTGATGTACACTAGGATGGTTTATCACGCTTCCCAATGGAATAGGCTTTATATAGTATTTATATAAAAAACAGTTTATATAAAACACAGATGCAGAGTGACTTCAGTGGACTGTCTTAGGGCGCATTTAAAAGTTTTGCTGTTGATCATAAAATGAAAATCATTGTTAGCTGTGTGGGCTTTCTTCATCCAGTGGATTTAGCAGGTTGGAGAAGTCATGCTCTTTTTCTGTGTGAGAATGTAATTTTTTTTTATTGCTTATCTGTATCTAGCCAAGTGTGAGTTTGAAAACCAAGGCCTCATGGTAGATTTCAAATGATAGAGCTTTTTTTCTTTCTTTGTTGCTTACTTCTGGATGGTTGGGAGATTCCAGTGCCTGTTAAAGAGACAATGCAGGCTTTAAGGAGTGTTTCTTAGGCGATGTTACTCCATGTTTACTTTATTTTTAAGGTGGCTAGCCAGTTCTTTGTAAACTCTTGGTGTGTGGTTTCATGATATATTTAATCTGCTCTAACAGGCAGCTGTTGAAAGGATCACATTGATGTGACAGAGAACTAGTTCTTCTGCTGGGTTTTCTGTCAGATCGGGTTCCCTGTTTGACTTGCTGCATGGCCTTGTGGTTGATAGATCTGATGCAAAGAATTGTTCAGGGCTGTGTTGGATCGGGCTTTGGGCAACTTGGGCTAGTGGAGACAAGGGGGTTGGAACTAGATGAGCTTTGAGGTCTCTTCCGCCCCAAACCATTCTGTGATTCTATGAAAGAAGAGGGTCTTCCTATAAATGATGACGTACAAATCTTTTCTGGAACATGAAGAAACTGTTCTGATTGCTATTGGTAAATGTTTAGGTTAGAATTTAAAGAAAAGAGGGAATTTTTACAATAATTCAGATTTATACAGGGTGGCTATACATGTACCTACCTGGAAGGTAAGGGATTCCTAACTTAAGACAGAAGGATCCAAAGCAGCCTTTGGATGGGAGCTACAAAGACAAGAGCTGTTATTGCTGTTAAGGGAGAGGGAGTTTTAATTTAGTGAAGACCTGGCAGATCTCTTTCTATGATTTTGATGCATTAATAAATGTATGTGCTGGGTTTGTTTTTTGGTTTTTTTTGTAAGCTGGATATTGCTTAGATTAAAAAACTAATGAAGGCAATACTGTGAGAGATGTTCTTACTCAGTTTGGGTTTATAACCAGGTAATATGAATAAAATAATAGATTTATCTGAATTTATGTCAGTTGCACATGCAAGGTTTTTCCCCCTACAGAAGCAACAGAAATCCTCATGGAACAAATATTGAAATGGCAATACACCTAAAACCCTGAAAATTCAATAGTGTTAAGATCGTATTTGTACCTTTCAAACTGTAATGAGCCTTACATCACTTGAAAGAGACAAGGCAGCATTAAATCTAGGTTGTCTTTGTTTTGGAGTTTTGTGTGGTTTAGTTTTAGGGGGGGATTTGGTTTTGTTGGTTTTCTTAAATTGATAGGAACAAGTGGTTTTACCTTGTTTTTGAAATTAATGTTCTTCTGTTAGATATAACTTAATGCTTGTCAGCCTGTGTTGATAACTGGAAGGAAGATTCTGTTACAGAGAAACAGAGGATTATCTTGTGATTAGGTTGGGTGCTGGGTTTAATTATAAAATTACACTTTCATCTCTCCTGCTGCAACTGACTTGGAAAATTAATTTGGCTAGAAGACAGCCAGAATTAATTGGAAAATAAAGGGTTACTGTTATGTGATGGATTATCTATATTGTCTGCAATTCATTAAAAAAGTTACCCTAGTTGAACTGAGGCTTTCATCTAGTTTTGCCTGTCTTAACTGAGATCAGAATACCAAGTGGTTTGTTGCCTCATAAGGTGCAGTGTTGCTAAGTCAAATGTGTTGGGATTTTGAGTAATACAGGTTCCTATTCGAGACGGTTCTGCTGATTTTATAGTTCTTATTGTAAGCAGCCTGCGAGCCACTCTCCAGTTAATGGCTCTGTGGTCTTTGTTGGTGTTTCTATGGAATGTTATTTACTTTTTTCCCCTCTTCCCCTACTGCCTGTGTATTGCTAATGGCTCTTTGTCTGTCAGAGAATAGGCTCTCCTATATTTGTTGTTATCAGAGATCTTTTGACTATAGAGAGTTCTCCGGTTATGATGTTCAGGAACGGATGTTCAGTGTTGTTCTGTTAATCAGATACTTCTGTGTCATTCATGCTTCCTAAAGTTTCTTACCCCTGTGCTTAATCAGGATTATTTTTAAGTGGAAAAAACCCATAGTTGAAGAGCTGTCTTCTGCAGTAGATTTTATGTATATGCTGCAAATTAGATTGGACTGTGCTCAGTGCCACACGGTAGCAGCTAAAGCTATGGTAAAGTTTTGGATATTTGCATTTAGAGATTTATTTCCAAACCTGCTGTAATTCTTGCATAAGAAGCTGCACAATTTTGTAAGTAATATGTAACAGTACCTAAGATCTTTATACTAAAACTTAGTGTAAAAAGAAAGATGTGCCTGCCTTAATTCTGCTCCAAAGCAAATTCTATTTCTTACTCAACTTCAAAGTTACCACAGCAGCCTATCATGTTGTACATGCACATATTAAGTATAGCCGTCACCACATTAATCATAACTTAATGCATCTGTAGTTTAGCAGGAAGAGTTTGTAAATGTAAATTTTATGCTTTGTGAAATAATTAATCAAGATTTTCTGTCAGCTAATAACCATTTGAAGAGACTGTAGAAATGTTAAATCCCCATTTAGTATAAGGAGTGGCTTTTAATTCAGTTGTCAGAGTAAAGATGGTCATGGCGCAATTTAAAAATACCTTGTAGAACACCCACAGTGCTGTGCTGGTAATGAGGCTGTGCAGAGCTCATAGTTGTTAATTATTCACCTTGTCTCCATATGATAGTAATAGTGTTGGGAGCTCTGTGTTTTTTGAACAAAAGTGAACTTAATACGGTGGAGAGAAGGCTGTGGGTTGCATTGCTTCAAAGAGTTTAAGCTTTGTAAGTGATTAAATGATCGAACTTTGTTATTTAATTTTTAAAAAATTAACTCATGCAATTAGAATTTAGATTTGTCAGGAAGAAGATTAATTATATTTTACAAGAGCCTGAGTGGTGTGAAAATAAAGAAAATTATGCATGAACTTGCTTTGGATTTGCCATGATTGTAAACCAGCAAATAAAGTTTGTTTTAAAGTTAATTTGTTAACTGGAAGGGTAAGGAGCTATCAGTGGACTGGTACTATATAATGATAATTTACAGAAACTATGCTATGCTTTCCTGCTCTTGGAATCTGCCTACCTCCTTTATGCTTGGCCCTCCTGTCCTGGTGCTTTCTCTCATCCAAGGTCTTCCTGCAGATAAGGTCCAAAATCTGACACCTGAAGTTCTGGCTCCCCAGGAGTTGCTTGAATGCTAGAAGGGAGCAGTTCCGCTGATGGGTGTGTGGAAATTTGAAGGGATTGTGTGATTTGGATTCTCAATAAGCTTTACAACAGCGAGGCTTCACATCTTTAAAGTAGGACCACTGCTTGTGACCAGTGTTGTAATGGTGCTTTGATAGCAAGGCCAGGTTCAGACCAGGGAGAACATTTTAGGTTGGGCTCATATCTTGTTCTGAAACAGCATTAGAACTGTTTTAGTGTCNCCAGAATGTGCTTGTCAAATGGAGCTTCTCTTTGTTAAATGGAAACAAAACCACATCTGTTCGGACAGGCTTTTGAGTGCCAAAACCAGTGAGGTCTCCATGCAAAGGAGATGTGGATAGCTGGTATAATGGTTACATGTGTCAGTCGTATTTCATCTTTGTGTGACTCGGTTTTTGGTTCTCTCTTTCCCCCTGCCTCCTTTCCGAATTAATTCATAACTGAAAGGCTGCACATAAAAGCTGGTTTCATTTCCAGTCATTATAGCAACTCTTGGCATTTAAAGAATGGACCTTAAAAGTCAAGTTAAGTTAGTTCCTGTTGTTAACTTCTTGGGTTTGCTGAAGTCATTAGGATACTGCTGAGCAGCAGCAGAGGAGCAATCTGCTTGGGTTGAACTTGGAATATAAATATATCACTGGGAAATTTAATAGTGCCTAAGTTAAAAGCAAATTTTTATGTCCTGAAAGTTTCTATCGTGGTGGTAAGATGTTGACAACACAGATGAAGTCTGTGGGTCTTTAAAGTTGCTGAACAGTTTGCAGATGTGATTTTCCAGGGTTGCTCATAATAGTCCTGCAACTTGCTCCTGAGAGAAGCTCAGTGAAGAGATTGTTCTGATTGTTAGCTGAAGTTCGTGGCATTGATGGAGTTAATGTTTCTAGTTCTTTGCCCCTGGGTATTTGACTAGGTGTGTGACTTGACTTTAATGAAACCCCAGTATGATAAATCATCTGTCTCTATTGATTCTTTGTGTTTACCATTGACAACTTTTGAGTCATTTTATTAGCCTAACTATTCCTGTGGATGTCTAACTGCCTCTGAGGTATTCTGATCAGAAGTAAAAATAGGTGAAACTGCAGGATGTCCTGTAAGGCTGATGTAATGATTATGCTACATTCTTTTAAGCTGAGCTATGGAGCTCATTTCTCACCTGGAGAAATGAGTACTAGAAGCAGACTGAAAGGTTTTCTGTGTTCCTAGTCATGCTTTCATGTGTGAACCTGAAGGTCTCAAAGGTCAAGCTCAATGTTGAATGTCTGAGGGTTTTCTTAATAGAAACAAATAATTAGTATAGATGTAAGCAATCAATGTGCCAAGTGTTCCCGCTTCATGGTGGTGGTACAAAAATTTAACAAACCAAAAAATTGCTTTGCATTTACTTGTTGATGATGGTTTCTGTCCTGTAGGACTAAGATGAACAAGATCATGCATAAATAAGCATGAGCTTTTGCTTTAGGCTTCTAAGAAAAAAAGATTCAGAAGGATCACAATTCAGTTATAAAGTTGCTTTTTCCTTCTCGCTTCTTTGCTTTGAAGACACTTTATTACAGGGACTGAATTTAAACTTCTAATTTATTCCTGTTAGTGTCTGGTGCTTCCAGCCTCTGAGCCACTTAAGACTAATTATAGGAACTTCATTAGAATCACCTGATGAAAATGTAATGATATGATAGCATTTATATTGCTTTGTCTTCCACTGTTTCACGAGAAGCAGGATGAGAAATAGGTAAGTCTTTTGCTTGTGGTGTGTGGCCACAAAGGACTCAAATTCTAGCAGGCATGTTCTGTTGGGGTGAACTAGTTGAGGATGCTTTGTAGCTCAGCGCTGCAGTATTAATTGGAGATCTTCATGGCAGTGCAGTAGCAATACTGCCTTTGTTTTGGTGGATTGCTGTTCTTCATTCTCCGAAGAGAATGATGCACTATGTGGTGACATCCGGAAGACTTGGAAAATACTGCATTCATGGGACTAGAGTTGTTCCAAGTGTTTACTTTCAAGCTAAATGCAAAACAATAAAATATGCCAACAAAAATCGACACCAGCATTTGTTTATAGTGCTACTTAAGAAATTAACAGTAATTCTCTTTTAACGGCTTTCTTCTAGGGAGGAAATCTCATTCAGTATAGCAAATCTTAAATTTATCCTTGTATAAGGTGAAATAGAGTTAAGCAGAGTTTTGTGGAGTTCAGATGATACTGTGTTAAGGTAACTTTTGGTCCCACGGTGAATACCAGATATCAAGTTCCCATGCAGTTATGCAGAGCCATTTCCAGTGTGAGCTTTGTCTTCCATATATCAGGACTTGTATGCATATTGAATAATGATTTCTGTGTTGATGATGAAACAGCAGGAAGAATACAATTTATCACAATCCATGTTTCTTTTCTGAAAGTATTTTAACTGAAACTATTTCTCTTGGGGGAAAAATAGCTCGCCATGTATCATGATAAAGTATTTAAAGATTGTAATAGAACATGTGATAGGAAAGGCATTGTGTTTTTATTTTGCTTTTTATTAGGAAGAACCAGTTCTGTATTAGAACAATGCTGAAGAAGACTCTGGACTTGAAAGAAAATCTTCAGTTCTGAGGCAGTGTCATGCACTTGTATTTGGTATGATAAGATGCCATTGCTGTTATAGAGTATGATTCAAATTAACTGCTAGGTAAACTTTTTTCTTTCTTAATGCAAAAGGGTATTTTTTTTTTCTTTTTTGAACTATAGTGTAGACAGCTGTAGTTCAAGATAGCTGTTACTTCCAGATATGTAAGTCAGAGTATGTTACTCTAGGTCTTTGTGGTGTTCTGAAAGCTCTCAGCTGAATGAGGTTTAGACAGGTAGGTAAGTAGGAGATGGGAAAGAGTAGAAACCTTATCCCTGCTGGTTGTTTCTCAGCTTGGATAAGCTAAACCTATTCAGGAAGTCTCTCTTGAGAGATTTTTCTCAGCTTTGTACTTGAGGTGTGAGCCTGCAAAACTTCAGCATGTCCTTGGCAGCAGAGGTGGTTAAGGGACTGGCAGGATCTTTCATTTGAGCCTGAGAGCTGGGACTAGGCAGTCTGGAGAAAAGAAGGCTTGGGGGGGCAGTTATTATCAGTATGTTTGAATACACAATGGGAGGGAATGAAGAAGGAGTCAGACTCTATTCAGCAGTGCCCACAGAGAACGAGGCTGTGCACACAAAAGTGATGAATCTCAATCTTCACATGATGCTTCTTTTGAAGCAGAGGTTCCTTTTGGAGGAACCTGAACAGTTTATTTTGTGCACACAAGAGATGCTTCGCAAAGCAAAGCTCTGTGAGGAAGGTCAAGGTGAGGATCACCAGCAACAAAGCTGCTGAAGGGCCTAGAGAGCAAGTTTTATGAGAAGCCACTGAGGGAACTGGGGTTGTTTAACCTGGAGAAAAGGAGGCTGAGGGGAGACCTTACTGTTCACTATGACTGAAAGGAGGTTATAGCCAGGTGGGTGTTGCTCTCTTTTCCTAAGTACCAAGCTGTAGGATGAAACTGCCTTAAGTTGTACCATGGGAGTTGTCAATCTCTGAAACAGGCTGCCCAGGGAAGTGGTTGAGTCATGTGTAGATGTGGCGCTTAGGGATGCGGTTTAGTGGTGCGCTTGGCAGTATTAGGTGGACAGTTGGACTTGGTCTTAAAGGTCCTTTCCAGCCTAGAGGATTCTATATTCACTTCAAAACTGCCTTGTTTGCTCTAAACCAAAATGTAAATGTACAGGCAACCAAATACTACTAAATGCAGAGTGGTGCTCATTATTGATCTTCCCTCTCATTTCAATTACTCTATCCTCTGTTGGTTATTTCTGTTTATGTCTACTGTCTTGGTGTTTTTAATTTCTCTGATGGTTGGCTTTGCCCTTGAATAAGAACTGCATCCTGATATGTGTAATTCTAAATTGCAGAGTTGGTTTTTTAAATACTTGAAATATTACTGTTACTATTTTCCTGTGAAGCTCTTTTGTTGACTAATCACTCCAGGATAAAACTAGACCTTTGAAACAGCAAATTTGGATACAAAATTTTTAAAGGAAGAATTTTATCAGCTTTCCCTTTATAGTCTAGATAAGCCTCCTTGATTTAAACTGAGATTTATTACCAGATGTTCTTTTGTTGTGCACCTTACTGAATGATAAGGGAATTTATTTTAGCAGCTTTTCAAGTGAATGTAGGAAAAAAGCTACATGTTGTGGTGCATGTGTCTGAGTGGTGTTTGTGCTGCTTCAGATCAGTGAAAGGCCCCTCCCTGCTGGTATGCTTTCTGAAGGGCTAATTAGGTAAAGGAGGTTGTCTCATTTTTTTGTAGAAACCCCTTCTACAAAATCTCTCGAGATTTTGCTTTTTCTTTCTGATAACAGATATTTTGAAGGCTGTGAATATTTGTTAAGGTGTTTAAAATGTATATCATAAGCAATGATGTGAAAAATATACTTTTGCATTAACAAAATTTAATATTCTCCCAAAACGTGAGCCAGATTCACCTAGTGTTATGGAACTGTCAAGACCTCTTACGACTACTGTAGTGTTTTGGTTTTTTTCCTGTGTAGCACTGTATGAATGATGAGAAAAAGTTTACATTTAAAAAAGAGACCTCTTAACTTCTGCAGTCTTTCACCTAACCACAGCATATTAAACCAGCAAGACACTGTCTGTTTTACACAGATGTTCTTTTCTATGGCTTTTGGTTCTATGAATTTCATTATAAGTTTTTGGTATAACTGTAAGTGGAAAAAAAAATTCCAAGATGTTTACATCGTTACCTGAAAATCTAACCTACGATATGAGGATGAAGGGTTAATAACACAACAGACAAAACTTTACTGTACATAATAAATTGTTAAACCAAATCATATCCTTCACCTCTTTTTCATGCCTTTTGTTGGTAAAATGCAGAATTAATAGGGATTTGCTGGATTCATTCATGTCAAGTGCAGTACACCCACGTTTTTCCTTGTCACGCGATGGCCCCAGTGTGAACACAAGAGCAGGAGCTGAGCCCAGCATGCCAGCCAGGTAGCTGAGCCACACGGCTGCGCTGCCAACTGTGCTGCAAGAGCAGTGGGAACGTGGGTGGAAAAGCCCGCTGCAGCTTCTTTGGGAGCTACTTTTTCTGTTCTTCTTCCCTTAAGAAATCTGCAGTGTGGTTGGATTCTTTTGTGTTCTGCAGGAAGCCAGTGCAGCTCTGATTATGTTAATTGGGAAGGGCTCAGGTGCCTCAGAGCTTTTCTTCCCTCTCTTCTGTTTTGTGAGCTAGTTTAACAGATAATAATCTCACACATGTGCTGCTATTACAGGTGTCTCAGTTCTTTGATTTGGTCTTCTCAGTCCTTTCTGAGAACCTTTAAAGATGGTCTGTGCTCCTGCCAGCTTAATCTGACCTAATGACACCCTAACAGAGTCCATCTTCCCTTTTTCCCCCTAGGTTCTAGGCTCAATTTATTTATTTAAACATGCCCAAGGCAAAGTATTCCTATAAATCTGTAATGTATAACGGCACTCATTGTTCAGTGGTGCATGTATCTTCTGGACCATAACTTTGGTGAATTTGGGTGCGTACAGCTAAGGAACTTCTTTGCTCTCTGACTTAATAGATGCTATATTATGGTGGCATTGGATTCCCAGTTCCCGTTTTGCAACTTTTGTAAATTAGAGTAAAATTAATATTGAAAGAGAGTATAGTTTATGCATAACGCTTTTTTCCAGTTTTTGTTTTTAACAATGGTAGTTTATATGAGGGTAACGTGATTGGGAGGAGACATCTTTGCAGAAGTATAAAGGCTTTTTCACTGCTAAGTTCGATTTCATGCTCTTTAGTTCATTAAGCTCTTAGAATGTAGTACTTCATCTTAGTTCATAATCATGATCCTGGAAAAATGATATTGAAGGCAGTATAAGTGGTCTAGGCATACAAAATGATTGTAAGATACCCCAAGTACACCTGAAAACCATGGGACTTGCGAGGAAAACCTAAGTCTGCAAACTGGAACAGAGATACTTTCTTTGCATTTCATATTATATGCCCATTCAAAATGGTGTCTTGTAGGTTTTAAGTAGTGTATTTTACAAGAAATTTGTTGTCTTTTGGGGTAAGGACTGAATGTTTTTAGCTTGTTTACTTATTTGTTTTAGATTCAGCTCTATTTATTAAGTTGTCTGTGTTGGTTGTTCCCCCATCCCCACCCCCCATACCCTTCTTTTTTTAGTATATGTGAGCAGGATAATTTTGTGCTATGTGAGAAGTAAGTTTTATACCAGAGCGTAACAAGTATTTGCTCCCAAGGATCTGTTAAGCAAGCTTCCCGTTTGTTGCCCAACGCTAAGGGGATAGGCAGGTTCTTCTAGGGATCCTTGGCAGAATGATGATGGCACTAAAATGGAGTTACAGTAAAAGCTTTATTTTCTTAACAAGATAATGTGATAAGTATAGCACAGAACTTACGATTTGAACGACACAGGATTTCTCCAAGCAGAATCAGTATAGTACAATTTATAAGTAGTATAATACAGAATTTATAATACAACTTAAGATATCTAATCACCTTGAGCCTCTGCAGATCGGGTCAAATCTTAGTATATGGTTTGCTGTATCAATATAACAATCATAATCTAGACTTGAAAATCATTTAAAAGGCTACAAGTCAGTCTTTGGAGGAAGCAGATGATAGCAGCATCTGCTAACAACAGTTCTTGTCCAAGTTTCCCCTGTAGGGTATGTAATTGCTTGATTTTATGGGTATAAGGTGTTCTGTGTGCTGCAGTGGGGCCATCAGCATCGTTGATTGGCCAGGTGACTGTAACCTTCAAGGTCTGAAGCCCAGGAGTCTTGAGTCCAGTAGGGAGGGAAAGAAGAAATCTGTTTGGCTTGTCTACTTGGTTCACGGGATCTTCAGGACCAGGTGAGGGGAAAGGAAATGAGTATATGACCTACGGTCTCAGAGAGGGGCTGCTGGCCTCCTGTAATGGTGCTAGTTGTGCTAACCACAGGGTCAGGAATAGGGAGGGGGTACCAGTCACACCAGTCTTATCCTGAAACCTCCTCAAGGCAAATTCCAATTTTGATGAGTGCAAATTCTGAAATAATGGTGATTGTGGATTTTTTTATCGACGCGTTTAAAACATAAATAGCACTTCTTATGAGATACGTGATATGTGGAGCAGAGCAAAAGGAATTTAATCTTGGGTACTGCTTACAGTACAGGGTTTGCCTAGGCAGTCTAATTTGGGTTGGTATAGTTCCCTTTCAACTTCTCTATTTAGACAACTCATCCATTTTAAATGACAAGTCAGGGAGAAGATAACACCTGAAAGTGGACTGCTATTTTTAGGTTTACCTTACCTGCTGTGGTGTTGAAATTTCCTTTGTGTGGATTGGTAAGGATTGGGAAGATACACTAACTGTGATAGCACAGGGGGATAAAAACATGTTCTGTATTAAATGGAGTATATTGGGTTGGGAAACTGGTATGGGAGTTGGGATAATGGCTTCAAACACAAGACTGCATGCAATGTGTGATGTGGCTGTCTGGAGTAACAAGATGTATTTCTCTAGTAGTGAGGCATAGCTTTATTTCTATCAAGTTTCAACAGCGTGTGTGATCTTTATCCACCTGTAAGTTATTCTTTCTCTCGTGTGCTTAATAAACACAGTGGCTGTATTTTTGTGGTTCGTTTATTTTACTTGTTTAAATAGATTTGCACTAAATAAAGCCTCATTGAGAAAGAGAAAAACAAAACAAAAAAAGTCTCAGGCTGGGATTTAACATCAGTACTCTCTTGGTTTCTGGTAGCAGAGGGAGGGGGCCAGTGTAAGGTGGAAAAAGGTAGCAGTGGGCATAGACTCTGTTTTTCTTTCCTACCTTTCCAAACTGTGTGCTTATTGACAGGTTTACATGAATGCCCCAAACAGAGTTAATGGTCATCCTTGGACTTTGCAGTCTGGTTTTGGTGTCTTGATGACAGTGTACCAAGGGGACAAGTGCTGAGCTCTGTATGGCCCTAGGCAGAAGTCTCCTTACCAAGAAAGTGCCTGATAGCAAAATGCTGTCACTTAGGCTGATACTTTATTTCAAAGCTGAACACAGTCACTAGTAAATCTGTGTTTAATCTAAGTACGTCTATGTGGTTTCACTTTCTAGCCACAGATTTCTTTAATGTCTTAGCGTAGATCTCCTTTAAAATTCTTTTAACTATGACTGCTGGTGATGTGATTATCCTTCAGATAAAACACATTTTAGAATTCCTGCAATGTACTGTGTCTGGGCTGGCTGGGGGAGAAAAGGGTAACTTTTACATTTTCCCCATCACTGGTATAGGTTCCTTACTTTCTTGTACAGTATTGATTCCTGAATAATTAGTTTGATAGGTATTTGCTGTGCTTTGATGCTAGAAACTTATTTGTTCAAGAAGGTAGACTCCTGCTTTTGTGTGCTTTTGGCAGAAAATTGTATTTATTCCATTCTGCAGAATTTTTAGGGAGGGAGTGAGAATGTACTGCACAGCAAACCTGAATTATAGGAAATGTTTTGATCTGGCCAAAATATCTTATTTAACCAATCTGTTTACTATTTTAGTGAGGGTGGGGTAAAATAAAGACTATAGTTCAAAAAGCCTGGTTATTCCCTCCTGTCCATTTTTGTTCTTGTATGTGGGGTTTTATTGCTGAATTTGAATCCCCCTGTGTTTTTTTTCTGCTTGCAGAATATGATGACTGGTTAATGCTGAAGTTTGTTGTATCCTACCCTTAGTACAGATTGGCTCAATGCTTGCATAGAAATAGTTGTGTAGATTTTCTATGCCTAATAATTTTGATGTGGACATTTAAACTACTTCTGTAAAACTTCAGTGGGGTCATAGATGTATTGGTAGACCTTTCTCATCTTTAGAGAGGGTTGTTTTTTTTTCTGAATTATTTATGCAACGTGCTTTTGAAAAGTAGTGTGGGATAGGCTGGACCTCAGGGACTGTGTAAGCTACTCTCCCACAAAAAGGTAAATACAACGCAATAGCCACAATGGTGGTGGTTTTAAATGTCCACCTGCAGAACAAATTAATTTTGTATAGCTCCATGAAGAATTAATGAGATTAATTGCTGAATGATGAAAATGCAGAACTAGCAGTTCTATGCGTGGGCATAGATTTCATAGAACACTTGGAGTATTTTAAGTGAATTTTGTCATAATCCTAATGGCTATAGGATAAACAAACTAGTATCCAAGTGAGTTATAAGGGAAGAGATTTGATCCTAGCATGAATTAAGAAAGTGGGAAGGAATTGTTCGTAAATTGTATTTATGTGGTTATCCTAAAGTTACTGAAAAATCATGAGTTTATTTTCTGTGAAGAAGTTTCAGAAAGTTTGAAAGTTTAGTATGATGCTCTAAGTGAGCTTTAATGAGCTGGTTTATAACTTATTTTTAATCAATGAAGGTAGATGGCAGATTTGTAGAGTGTTGTGGGGTCAAAGCTAGAAACCAAAAGAAATTAAAGGTTCTCTGGTTATTAATCAAAGTGGCTTCCCCATCAAAAGGGTTGATTCTTTTGAGGCTGAAGAGACTAGTTCTGCACAATGCTGCTGTGGAGTATGTTGAAGTACTCATGGGTTTGTAACGCATCTATAGTAATGCTGGCAATATGCTACACAGTATTGCATGCAGTATGCAGCATAGCATGCTTTTGAGTGGAAACCTACGCCAGATTGCATTTGGGCAGGTAGTTTGTGTGCACAAGTGCATTCTGCACTGTGCAAAAGGGATCCTGTGGTTACACTGTGTATGAGCTGCATTTAAGAATTAACTAGGGACTCTGTTCTTCAGAACTGGGCTGTCTGAAAGATTAAAATACTTTTGTAGCCACTTCATCTGTTTTTTAAAGACTTTGCTCTATTTAGTACTGACTTTTATGGACAGTTACGATTTAGTCTTGGATTTTAGTCTGTCTTAAAATTTGCGTGCACTAATCAGCTATGTGTAATAAGTTACTATATATTGGGGGAACAGAAGAGGTATGTAAAAATGTAGATGGTATAGATCAGTATGTAAGAGTTTGTATAAACTCTGAGATATTTTATGTTCTCTCAATTATGACTTCTGTCTAACCCTTCAGATACCTAGTTAATGTGAAAACTTACCCTTATCAGCAAATTAATCTCTTCAGAGATTAGGTAGAAGAGCCATGGGGTTGAGCAAAGTGTCTTTGAGTGTCTGAAGGGACCAAATGAATGCAGAAATCTTTAAAAGATGTTGGTATCAGAATACCGTAGAGTAACACTGAGCTACTAAAAAAAAGAAAGACTTGGTAAATCATTATGGGATAATGAGGTTACTAACTTTTGGTTTTGAGGAGAAGAAAATTGCAATCAATAGTTCTAGATCTATTTTGAATAGTTACTGTGCTGTGATGAATGGTTGGAGAGGGTCAGACCACTTATACATAATGGAATAAATGAAGTGTCACATGATGGTATGAAGAAGGATGTGCAAGTGATGCGGCCCGGCCATCTTGCCTTGATGCCTGTCTCTTTGAGACTTGACTGGTGGAGGGTAGATAAAACGTTAATATCAGTTGTTGATCACACTTACTTAGAGGCACTTGTTTGCCAGTTGGAAACAGGTTCTGCAAGGGTTAAGTTCTTGTGGATTAAGTAAGAGCACAAAACCTTTATGTCAGATTTAGAACAACTTGAAGGAACTTAGTTAAGCTTACATCCTGGATGAGTGTTTGTGGGGTTTTTATGTGCTTTACATGAAGAATGTGCAAAGTGGAATACAGAAAACTGCTTTTAGGTTACATCCTTTCAGAAGTGAAGTGTGGCCATGTATAATAGCTCTTGAGAAGGTTTCTGTTGCACAAACCCAAATAGTTAAAAGCAATTCTAATGGCTCTGCTGTGCTGAGGGCAGGATGGTAGGGAGTGTGTGGTTCATAGCAAGAAACAGGTTGGCTGTAAGGGCGTGCTTGCTGACATCCTCCTCTCTAGTGTAAAAAAATGTGAGAAGATGAAACTGTATGACTTGATACCTTCTCCCATTTCATAATAGGCAACTTGAAATTGCATTATTTCATTACTGACTTTTGAAATCATCAAAGAGAACTTGTCTGTAGCAAGAGAACGACTTTTTCAGTAGTGGAAAAACCCCATCTTTCTCACAAAGCTGTTTTATTTGAGTCTGATTGTTGGTAATCCTTTGTTTTGTTCTCCTGCAGGAGACAGCTGGATGTTAAGGCTTCATGGTTCATCCAACCTGAGCTTTCATTATACTGAATCAGTTTTCTAAATAGACACCAGATGCAAAAAACACTCTGTGCTTTAGTTGTGGTGTAGTTACTATATTCTCCACTGTGAGGGTTAGGTTTTGGAAGATTCGTAAGGTTCAGCATGCCTGAAGAAGTCATACCTTCTGACAAGGAATTGTTGGTTGTACTCTATCCTATGCAATAATTTTCTGTGACCTTAATTTCTTATGCTAAATGGTTGTCTGTGGCAATTTTGTTTCACTGTATGATAGTACTCCATTGCCCAAGTAGTCTGTTGTAGTTGTAGCCAGAGGAGAAGAGAGGAATATCCTTTTAGGAGGAAGGAGACGTTTAGCCACTAAGTGCCTGGCTTCTACTTCAGTACTTGAAACTGCTTTTTCAAATGGGTTTTATATGTAGGTCCTACTGAGAATGCAGGCTGCACAGATTGCCTTTACTATCAAAATACTCTATTGCATAGAGTATTTAAAAGGCAGGAGAGAGAAGAAACCAAGGTAGATTTGCTTTATTCTAAACATAGCTTTTTGTGTTGTCAGTGCATCATATTCTTGTGGTGAAGAATATCCCAGTGCAAGTCTTCTCTGCCTGATGAGAGAACAGAGGGGGGAAAATGCACTGAAAAGCTTTTCCTGTAGATAAATTTCAAACTTTGTGTCCTAAAATCTCACATTTCATCCTCATTCAGTAGGGAAAAGAGGAACAGATCTTCAATTTGAACACAATGATAGCTCAGGATTAGTCTTGCAATCAAGAATTTTCAAATAGCAGTAATCACATAGTCTTCTTACCACAGACCTTAAGTGATGTACTGGGGTGGGGTCAGGGATATGACAAGCATTTTTTTTGTAATCTGTTTTTCAAAAATGTTTTGAAGTGTTATTTATCATTGTTTAACTTAAGGAGGCAGTCAGGATTTTGTCCTGACATTGGCCAAATAATTTTTCTTTGTGCTTTATCTGTTTGTCATTTTTGTGGCCTTTGTATATTAATCTGTTTTGAAAGTGAAGATCTGGTTGTTTCCTACAAGTAGATAAAACTACTGGGCATGGATGAAAAAGATACATCAAGAAGGATGTTCCTGTATCCTTAATAGCTAAAAATTTGGTTTCTTCCCCTTGCCTCAACCTATATTTGTGTATCCAAAGTAACAAGAGGAATTGTGTCTCAATGTTTGCCAAATGAGAACTTCATTAAACTGATGTAGATGCGTCTTGCTTGAGCTGAAATGTGCTGATGTGTTGGCTCCTTCCTTGTGATGTCCTAATTAATTTTTAAAATACCTCTTTAATTCTTTTATTACTTACATTATTGGAATTTTTAAAGGCTTTGTTCTGTAAGCAAGACAGAACAGGACATGTCAATATTTGCCTGTGACCGCATCCTGCAAAAACATGACTAGCTAGTCCTGCTGAGTTTTTTATTTTAAGATGAGCTCAGAATTTTGTAATGAAATTCAGACACTGAATTAAAAAGCTTTGTGATTTGAGTCAAAATGTCATGTGAACAAACAATACATGAAAATAGCTAAGCAAATAGCAATTAAAACACTGACAATAATTTCCAGTCATGAGGTATTGTCGGTCCTGTTTTCAGATGTGCAGAGGGAAAAGCTCCCAATTGTTCTTAAGTCGGCTGGTAACTGAATCCACATTTGTAGGGCTTGACAACAAAAGGCTTTTTGTTCACAATTTGTATTCATCTAGGACATGCCAATTACTGAGCATAAATAGAAGGTAGTGTATGTGAGCAGGCCAATATAATATGTTGCTCAATTAATGACTTACCAGAAATCGGCAGTTTGTATTAAAATAGTTTGAATTACAGGTAAGCACTACTTGTTGGGGGGTTTAGATTTCTGCCCGAATGAGCATGATGTAATTGCTTTGAGGAAACATACAGTGCTGTATTTGATGTGGCAGCAAGATGTGCAACTGGGGCAAAACTCTTTCTGAATATTGCTTACAATCATTTAATTAATTTAGTGGGGCAATACTGACCAGGGCAAAGGTAGTTGGTGCTTGATAAAAGAAACAATGAGACCTTTTACTCCTGCTGTTTGCAAAAAAGCCTACTAAAGAAAATGATTCTAATGCTTTCCCCAAAATTTGTTCAATTTTACCAAGCTTTGTTATCAGTATAGTTGTATGACCAAGTGTGATTTGTGTGTCAAGTAAACATGACTGACTTTCTCTGCTGGGCCATTCAGCAACAGATGTTTTCTTGTCACTGTTGTGATGTTTGTGCCTCCCACACTCTTTACAAGAATCAGGATGCTTTTTGTAGGACATTGCCCTAATCACGATGAATGAGCAGGAACACAGGTGGAGTTGTAGAAGGTTTGGCATGTACAATTTTACTGATCCTTTTTCTCTTCATTGCATAGTGGGAACAAAAAGCCTGGTTAACCAGGGGCTGACCTGAAAGAGCAGAAAGAAATATTTGGTAAAGCACACATTCCCAGCCCCACCCCCAGCTTCCCCCCAGCGTCCCTGCCCATGGCAGGGGGTTGGTACTAGAATATCTTTGAGGTCATTTCCAAACCAAACTGTTCTGTGAGTCTGATTCTGTTTTTTATATGTAAACTCTGCAAGTCATGCCCTTGATTAACAGATGTGTCCGAAGACAAAAGTGTAGTGGCTACCAAAGTATATGAAGTGCATTGAGGTGGTATGTAAGACTTAATAATTGGGCATATAATTTTAAGTATTTGGCATGGAGGTTTTTTGTGGAGTATAGAACAGAAACTTTGAGGTTTTTCTTCACCATTTGTGAAGTGTGCAAGCTGTCATGCTAGAGGAAAGGTATGCATATAGGGAAAGGACTAGAGGAAACATAAACAGAAGATTTGAAGTACTTTGTCACTGTAGGGTTCTTGTATTGGTCACTGGTTTAAACTCCTGTTATACTGTGTTCTTCTCCTGTCCTTTTTCAGGTAGCGGTGCTACAGCAGTTGTCCAGGCAGCACTATGCAAACCCAGGCAAGAACGTGTAGCAATAAAGAGGATCAACTTAGAAAAATGCCAAACCAGTATGGATGAGCTACTTGTAAGTAAATCAGAGGGGAATGTATTGCATGGAGACTATCTTCTGTTTTGATTTTGGCTTTCACTTCGTTCAAGAGTGGGGGTAAAATTTAACGCTGGGTAATAGTGAGAAAAGGATTTGAAAATAATCTGAATGTAGTATGTCCTTCCCCTAAAAACAAATTATTAATGTGTATTTCCTGATGCCCCAAAATAAGAAGTGCTAATTGTAATCTTAGAATATCTTGGGTTAAGCAACTGTTGTGAACTGTGGGAAGAACCCTACTCCTTGCTTTCTGGAGACTTGCTTTTTAAGAGATTACTTTCTGGTTATCTGTCTTAATACCAAGGAAAGATACTTTTTCCTTTGGTTAAACACTGATTGAAAATATAAAGATAAAATTTAGTAGGTCTCCTTAAAATATGTAAAGTACCAAAACATGTCAACAGCTAGTGGTTGGATCAATTTGTAATGAGAATTTTTGAGGGGAAAAGTAGGAATGGCTACACTGCCATCTACACAAGGAAACTCCTGTTAAAGGTAATAACATACATTTATCTGATAGGCCATAACAAGCCATTTGAGGAATGCTGTTTGTTTGGGTCACTGATCAGAAGAGGAAGGGACCTGTATGAGGCCCTTTATAAAAGGCAAGAGTTTTCCCTCTGCACTGGTTATGACAAACCAGACCAAGTTGGAAAAAACTGTTAAAAACCAAAACCTGTTGCTTTCTAATGCTTCTAGTCAGGTGCTTATAAGACTAATATGTATTTATTTATAGGCAGTGTAGCAAGTGTTGAAGGAGACACAACCATTCTAAAAGTGAGAACACTCTCTTCTGTTCCACAGGTTATACTACTGCCTAGAGACTGTGGGCTTTTTCTAATGCAGAAATTCCTGCCTCTGAAGGAAATGATCTCCTCAGCAGGGAATTGCCAGTGCAAAAGATATCTTGAATTTGATACAGAGGGTATGGTCCATCCAGTTTCTTCAGATAAAATGGCTTATTTACAGTGGAGGACCCAAAATGCTCTTCCCCTGGTGATTGATGGCATTTGCCTTCAGCTTATGTAACAGCTTGTATGGGATGTTGTCTTTTTTAAGAGGATTGTGGTAGTGGAAGCTGATTCTGAGGTAGTGAGACTTCTGACAACTGAAAACTCAAACAATAAATTCCGAACTGTGTTTAGAAAGAGAACAGCCCAAGGTGAGATGCTGTGCATGATGTATTAACATCAGCAGCCCATAAAGAACACTTCTGTAAAACCAGAATTATTATTTGTTGTAATACATGGTCAAAATGTGATCTTTTTTGATTAGGTTTTTAACTAGTGATGGGAGTTAAGAATTAAAAAGTTACAATAAATGAAAACAGACAAAACTGCCAAAAAATCTGCAAGAGCTATCCAGGTGGTACAGAAAAATGACTGCAGTTAGTTACCAGCTTGCACAAAGTTGTCTCAGGAAGTGCTTGAGTCTCTTTACTGCTGGCATATCTCCATTGTCTGCCAAACAAGGCTATAGGTCTTGAACTTTTGGTCCCATATTGCGTTCTTTTGGTACAAAGACAACTGTCCATACCATTGTTTATTTTTTAACATAAGTCAATTTCTGCTTTTCTGTGTTCAGATTTTGTGTTTCTTTTATTTGTTGAAATGTTTTGATCTGAACATAAAATCTGGCTTTTTGAGTTCCTGGTTTAGGAGGGTGTTAAAAGAAAGGGTGTCTTTGTGTGTGTATGATTCCTTGTATTTTTTTATGTGCATACACATACATACTTAATTTTCTTTTTGTTTTGTGAGGGGAAGTATGCTTTCTCTCTGACTCAGTTCCAATAGAGTTAAAATTTTTGTTTAAAAAAACAGAGATGTTCTGGAAAAGTCCATCATTAACCTTCAAAACTCTTGTTACAGCTGTGCTGACAGTATTATTTCAGTTGATAATACTTAGAATGCTCTTGCATCTTGGGTTTTTTAACAATTTTTGAACCTACTCAGTATTAAAGCACTTATTTTTCTGATCAGTTTCCATTCACACAGGGATGCTCTAAAACTCTACCCTGTGAACATGCTGTTTTGTAAAATCCTGCTGCTGAGCACTTAAGGATGGTATGCAGAGGCGCCCTTCACAAAATTCTCAGCTGTGTGGCATTCAGAGAAGTATAAAATGCACCAAGCCTAGTGCCCACGTAAGCAGACTTAGGATTTGGGCCAGTGTCAATTAAAATAGAAAGGCAGTGGGGGAGGGAGCTTAAATAATACTAAGGTTACACAAACTGCCAAACTCCTGAAATTCAATACTCAGTTTCCTGCAGTGTCCTGTGTTCTCACTATTGTAAGCTAAATGTAACTTAACCCCATGAGCCAAGGAAAACGTTCCTGTCCTTAGTACTGTCCTGACTGGGTATCTTCCCCTGGTCCCTTACCACAATTTTTAAAAAACAACCCAAAACCTCAATGCTACAGACCAAAGAATATTCTATAGAATGGCTTATTTGATTGAACAGATTTTCAAAACCATTTGCATTTCTGTTCTGGATATCATATCCCTTCAAGGCAGACTCTCTGGAGGAGCCCCTCACGAGCTACGCCCAACCGCTCTAGCAGCTGTGTTGCGGCTGTCCCAGAGGAGGCCCTGGAAGCACTCGCAGCCTGGTCACTGGGAGCTGGCCTGGGCCCTGTGGGCGCTGCAGCTGAATGCCAAAAGGAGCGGTCTTGCAGTTGCTTATTAACTGTGTCACCCACCTGCCCTTAGGCCAACATTTTTGTGTGGCTGCTTTGTGAAACAGGATCAGGAAAAACCTGGCTGAAAAGAAGTTAGCTTTTAACCTGGACATACTTCCCGATGCAGTGCGCAAACACTTGTGCTAGCACAAGGGAGGGAGGGGTAGTGGGATGAGGGAGAGACTTTAAATTTCAAGTGTTTTTATGGCTTTGGTGCTGTCAAATGTCTGAAGTGATGTGAAGGCTGCGGGGTAGATTCCTGGGTGTCCTGCTGCAAGGTTTTCCTCTGACAGTGTATTTTAAGTGAATGCTTTTCTCTCTCACCTGTGCATGTCACGGGCCTCAGCCAAATAACTGAAGTTTGTCATGACTTGCCATTCTGTGTGTGATAGGGACCCTTCAGAACTGCAAGTCTAATATTAATACTTCCCTGACTGAAATTTAATATCTTACCTCTCATGGGGTGCTTTCTCTTTGTTTATTTTTGTTTTGCAAAGACTCTCTTTGGAAAAAAGTAACTGAAGCTGAGACACAATGTGTCTTTGGCCATAGTTACTGAGAGCACTCCATTTTTTGCTGAGTTGATGCAGGCAGACAAAATATTCAAAGCATTTTTCAGGTAAATATAGTGAAGCTTACCACAGTCAATTAATTGCATTTCTGCACTATTAATATGTGAATAAAATAGATGTGGTGTGTTTTTGCTTAGTGGTGGCAGGTAGACTTCTTGAGCCATCGTTATATTGCCAGCAAGAGAAACAGTAAAACAATGTAAGAAATTATATAGTAATAAAGAGTAGGAGAGTTATAGTTAGGATTTGGTATGGATAGCTGAATTAAGAACCTGAGGCAATAATTTGACTTGTATTTAAGCTGACGCCTTCTGGGAAAGGGAAATGTTCCCCATATATCTTCTGTTTTCTACCTGCTGTTTCCTGGGGAGGAGGGAAGCTATTTTGCAAATTGCTCAGTTATTAAGGCTCATTGCATGGCTACCCAGGCATTTATCCTTTTGTGGTTCAGGGCTTATATGTAGTCTAGCGACGAGGACTTTTGACAACAGTACTACCTGAAATATGTGTCAAATTACAGCCTGACTTAATAGTCACCAACAGGCATCATGATACTAAATCAGTTTTTTATAAAAAAGGTAATTGAATGAATTAGAAAGCAGCTGTAATCTCAAGTACATTGCAAAAACCTAGAAAAGACTCCTGTTTCAAACACGTGTTAAATTGAGTTTGAAAGCTGAAAGCTACATCTGTGGCAGCTTTAATCAAAGTGGGACTGCCATAGGCCTGCCTTGTGCCACTGCTGGTGAGTGTTCCATGGAAGGGAGGGTGTAAGAGTTAATTTTTTAGCTGGATTAGCTCTCTGACTGTCTCACCCTCCATGACCATAACCTCTAGCATTAGGGATTGATCAGGGCTGTGTGACCAGCGGTAGAGAGGGAGAAGTAGTGTTGTGGTGTTATGTTGGTGTAGAGCCAAACCCTCCAGTATAAAAAAGGGGCCTGAGGGGTCTGTGTAAAGTATTGATAGGATAACAAGAGCTGCCAGAAAGGTGTACAGATCAGTTACATGAGAGAGTGAATAGAGAAAGGATTCAACTTGAAATAACAGATAGAAGGCTGTCACTCTTCAAGAGTGCAGCTGTGGCGTGGCATAGATGGTGTTACTTGGTAGTGCCGTGTTGCACATCTGTTGGTGACTGCAGTTTCTAGTTAATTGTTTCCTCTGACTTTTGGTCTGTAGCATCACTTTTTACTCTTGCACTTCTGTTTGATTGCGTGACTCTAGTGTCTACCTGTCCATCCCACAGTAGCTGGGCAGTGGTGCTGTGTCCTTTGTCTGACACCTTCCTTCTTCCTTTTCCACCTGCTCCCATTCTACTCTCTTCATATCCTTTTTCAACAGGAAAGGCAGTAGGCTTTGATGTTTCCTTACATTTTGTTGTCCAGCCTGTACCCACACCTTCAGCTCTTGGAGACAGCTCATTCCTCATTGCTTTACCTGAATTAGGGACTTTAACAGTAATAACTTTGCTCTCAGAAGAAAACTGATGTAGACATGCTGTTATCTCCTGGCCAAACCTCCCTCATGTTCTTTGCAATAATGTTTTGTCTTGCATGCAGATCTATAGGTAAATTGAAATGAAATTTGGTACCTTGATGCGTAAACTGCATACTTCAGTTCTGTTGTTATTACTTCATTTTGGAAATTAAACTTTCTATTCAAGCAGAATTGATACCTGGCTGTATTGTGTTGGGCTTTGTATTTCTTCCAGAAAGAAATTCAGGCAATGAGTCAATGCAATCACCCCAATGTGGTAACCTATTACACATCTTTTGTGGTGAAGGATGAACTTTGGCTGGTTATGAAGCTGTTAAGTGGGGGTGAGTTACTGGATTTACCTGTTAAACTACAAGGAAATTGCATGTTTTTTTCTTAATGTACATTCTTTGAGTTAATTGACCTAAACCAAGTAAAGAGAGAGACTACGTGGGATGAACCTTGAGATATAGGTGTGTTATAGCTTAAAATGTTTGTATATGTATATTGATAGTACAGGCTAAGAATTACTCAGATAAATTGTTGATTTAACTACTGGGTTTTTGTTTCCTGAATCAATATATTAAAATTCTCTTTTAAGACCATGTAGAGAAAACTGATAAGAATTAAGTAATGTCTGTCAGTGTGGCCTTTTATTGAGTTTCTCTAGAATCCACTCTATTTTTGTGAAAATGCATATATTTCTGATTTTGAGTGTTTCTCATTGCTTACTCAGGGAAGGTTCTTCCTAGGACAGGCATTATACATGTTGCATCCTTTTTACTGCTTAAGCTAACCAAACACTTATTACATTTTAATGGTGATAAACCATTTTTATAACAGTATAAAAATCTTACTTGGTTCTGGGAGAGGAAGAAGGGGCTGAACTGAATGTGCTTGTGGCTTAGAAAAAGTGTTCCAAAATAAGATGTGGTGGTTCTGGTTATTACATGGTGTTTTTTCAAGATTAGTCATGATTTCAGCAGACTACTGCACCATCATGCTAGAAAGCAAGAACAGGAGATGCTCATAAACTAACATGCGTTACATCACATTTGGTTGAGTTGTCCAGTTCAATCAAAAGCAAGCATAGACCCTGAGAGAAACCAGTGCATCATGACAGGAAGTTACTGTGTGCTGTTGGAAAATTCTTGGATAAAAAGAAAATGTTGTTATTAGATTCCTTGATGTTTTTATAATAGCTGAAGTTCAGTGTCAAACTGGGTGTCACTACGGATGTTGTCATTTGTTTGCAGAAGGTATCTCCCTTCAGCCTTATAGCTGCATGTTGACATTGTGAATACATGAACCATAATCTAACCTGGATAAGAAACCAAACCCTTTGTTGTACATGTTTAAATGTGGGATACTCCATAATTTTTAATAAATGGTAGTTTAGCAAGCTGTTTGCAGACCTTTCTAATGGATCATTGAGTGTTACAGTATTCTTGACAAAACCAGTGCTTTGTTTCTCTGTCTTTAATGAGGTAGCAGTATGCTTTACTCTGAAAGATAGTTGCATGAGATCTTTGCAGGTATGTGCAAAGATTTAAATTGTGGCAGCGTAGAAAGAACGAAGAAATACAATTTTCTCAATCTGATGTGGTAATGCTGTATATATGCTTTTTTCTTTCTTGAATCTGCAATATAGGTTCAATGCTTGATATAATAAAGTATATTGTCAACAGAGGAGAACACAAAAATGGTGTCCTGGACGAACCCATAATAGCAACAATTCTTAAAGAAGTTTTGGAGGGCTTAGACTATCTACACAGGAATGGGCAAATTCACAGGTAGGAGCATACACAGAGGGAAAAGCATTTTCAGAGTTGTGTTTATAGTTTGTTGATACCAGTCAGCTGCAGTTGCTTGGCTAAGCAAATTATATTGCCTCTGTCACATACCATAAGTGCCATCAAGTAGTTCTGAAATGATAATGCTTGGGCAGATGCTCTAATCTTAAGAGGCTGCAGTTTGTCATTAATACTTAGTACTTGCTTGGTCTTTATCCTGTCTGTCTGTCCTAGAGTTAGAATAGTTCTGTGCTGCACTAAGTATGCCAGAACTGTGGTCTGTACTGCTGTGCCTGCTGGTACTCCAAATACCTAATCTGAATCTCATTTATGTGATGTGGTCTGTGACTTGGGTATTGTGTTGCACGGTTCCTGTAATCATAGGTACTTGGGCACAGCTGTATAAATGTGAAATTTATGTTTTCCTGGTAATGTCTATTACAACTCTGGACCTCTCCTGATGACCTCATGTGAAGCTGGGATTGGTACTGTGGAACAGCATCTTGGTGTATGTGCATCTAGTGATTGCCGTGTTCTATATATGTACTCTCCACTGACTTCCTTAGTGTAAATTGTGCAGATCTCCCAGTGTGGTCTATAACATCTGCTGTAGCAATTGACAGGTTGCTTCTACTGTTGTGAGTGTTGAAAGTGCTGTACTCTGATATCCCAAATTAATTTTACTGAGGTGAATTTGCCTTTTAAGGAAGATGCCCACAACAGGCACTCTGCCTGTTTCAAACATTAACCTTTACAAGGGAATCTTTTAAACAAAAAGCAGATTTGCTACAGATAGAACTCTGAGAATGGGGGTAGTGCAGATGTAGCACAGAAGTAGTACACGTAAAGAGCAGCAGTTACTATCTCATCTTATAAATGAACTGCCTCTGATGTAAATCAACAAGTACTTCTTCCTTTTGCAGAGAGGGAAATTGAAATAAATGGAGAAATAAAGAACAATTATCTTGACTTCTGGTCTGGAATACCAAAGACCTGCCTCAAACCTTATTCATAGTATTCTGTTAAACTGAAGGAACAGAAGGAACATTCATTAGCTTTAAAGGATAACAGGAGCCTTTGAAGTTGAATTTGGGAATTCCCCTTGTCTGTTCTTAAATAGATACATGTGTGTGTGTATATATATATATATACATACACATCCATTTGTTATATTTGAGATTTCTCCATTTTTTATAACTTCTAATTTGTAAACTCTGCAGTACCAGAGAAAGCCTGTTCAAGACAATACTGTGTACATTCCTTTTCCCATGCATATTGTAGATGAAAGCTGTGGTAGTTCCAGGAATGCTGTGTAAGGTGGTATTTACTGATTGGAGGGGTTTCCAAAATTGTCACAGGGATTTGGTTCTGTTGTTCCAATGTACTCATGTTTATGTATAAGGAAACAGGTTATGTTATCTTTCAGTAAAATGTGTTAATTATTTTCAGTAAATCTTGCAAAGGTTGATTTGCACAAATTCTTAATGTTTATGATGTATTCTCTATGAAAGATCTGTCCTGTGCATTAAGAATGGGATGCACATTTCTATCAAAAAACCCAACAAAAGCCAGCCAGAAAGATTTCCTTTTAACACTGTGTGTAACCAGTGTGTTAAATGGATATAGGTGACTGTTAGGCTCTTGCTGAATTTTTGACAGATTCAGTGTCAAGTAATTCATCATGGTACCCTGTAGCATAATATGGTTTCTCTTCCTGAGTTTTCATTGCTTCCTTGGGTGGAAATCTACAGTATTTTTACCATTGTTGAAGATGAGTCTTCTCTGAAGTGATCAAAGAGGAGAACTTTTTTATTAGTGGTGCAGTTGGATGTGAGAAAGCATTAATTCTTGCCTTAAAACTCTAAAAGCTCTTAGTTTGTCAGTCTATATTTCTAAAATGTGGTAGAAAGTACTTTGGCCCTAAGTATTACTATTTTCAAAATCTGTCCCTGAATTCTGCTCGTTTCATGCCTCAGCTGAATTTGAGTAGACTTATATGAGAGAGAGCTTGTGAGAATTTGTGCTCTGTTTCATTGTGAATCAGTTATATTTTATACTACAGTTCCTGTTTCTGTTTTTTCACATTTTGAAAAGTTATCATGTGAAACCAGTTAGTGTGCAGTGTTTGTTTACTTACATAAAATGTGCACATATGTACTTTCACACATAAAGGTAACCTCTGTTTGTGCATTCTAGAGATTTGAAGGCGGGCAACATTCTTCTGGGTGAAGATGGCTCTGTACAAATAGCAGGTAATGGCAGCAGTAGAGCAATGGTTAAATGAAAGAACAAGTTAATTGCAGCTGGATTAGAGCTACTGATACAAGTTTTTCCAGGGCTTTTAACTGTTCCTTTTGGACTGCTGTAGCTTCAAGTTACCAGATTTCAGGATTCTGGGTAATTACGAGAGTTAGAAATCACTCACTATCTTTCTGTCCCATAAAATATATAAGGACCATTTTTAATGTTCTCTTAATGTTTCCTTTTGTATCACCCAGGTACCTTAAACAGCCTGCAAACACAAGTGACTCACATTCTTGTTCAAGTTTATTTCATTTATATCTGCAAGTAATTGCAGTAGTTCTTGGGGATTCAAAAATCTGTCGCTATTGCCCTTTGTGAGGACCTTGGCTATAACAGCTCATCACTGAGATGTGTGAGATACCTCAACTGAGAATGACTTTTTGCAATGGTGTTTGTTGGATACAGTTCAGCATTTTAAATTTTCTCTGCATGTATCTCTATGCTTCTTGAGTGGTGGTCTGTAAGAATCCAATCATTTGGTCTTCATAAGAGCTTAAGTTCTGAGCAGGACCCCATGTACCATCTCAAGGTGGTGAAAGTTTGTTTTGAGGGCTTGAACGTGCCAGTGTCTAAAGTCTGTGGAACTAGACAGGAAAAGGTTGACTGGCAAGTGAACCATTTACTATTTGGAGCCGTTTTAATTCTTTTGTTTCGAGTTCAAGACTTTTAAAATAGGTAATCATTTTAGAGTTGAATTTTAATAAGATACTTAATATTTACTTATTAATTTGATTATACACTACAGTTGTCTTCACTTTATATAGCACTTTGGGCAACTGCTTCGATTCTGGGTCTGTGCTGTTCAAGTATTTTTAGGTCATCCCAAATTGTAAAGGGGTATATGTCCAGACAACGCATTTTAATTAAAAATAATTGCAACTAGAAAGTTTAAAGATAAAATCTCATGAGCCATGTGAAATAAAGCTGTAGACTTTAGATTATTACTTTCACACATACTGAAATCTCCTCTCCCGGTAATGAGATAGCATTAAAACAATACCTTCATTTATCCCTTTCTATTTCAACTCCAGGGCTTGGTTTGTTGACCTTCTCCTCCTTTTGGCTGCAGGCATCTTAATGAGTAAGACTTTAATTGTGCTGCAGGGCTGAGGAAGTTTAGTGGCTGGGTAGATACATGGAATGTGTCTTTCTGTGATGCTTTTATTTCAATACCAGGTTATTTCTGATCTTCTGATCCAGCAGTGTCAAGCTTATTTATTTGTTGGTGTGAGGCTCTTCTGTTTGGGACAGCCAAACATCAGACTTTAACTGAAAGTCAATTTTGAATGTCAAAGAGACTGACACTTACCCTTTTCTCTTTCCTTGACAAAGTAAAATCTCCTTTGATCTTTGGAGAACTGATACATAATAATCTTTCTTATTTTGATTTGCTAGAGCTACTTAGGTTCTCTTGGCTGCTCATTCTCCTGCACCCTATGCTTCTTTATTGAAAAGATGCATCCATAGCACACACTGCTAATATGTATGAGGAGTAATAAGACACAATTTTCCATATTAGCATTTCTGGTTTCAAAGGGGCTATGGCCCACCAATGAAGCTTGGTCCAGTGTTTCTCCGACAGAAGGTTTTGTGCAGATACAGATACAAAAGAGCATAGATTTTACAAAGAATTGGGACAGTTCTACAGAGACTTCTGATTATGGAACTTGGAGGTTTCTGCCCAGGAAATCTGCCAAGACGTTGGTGGGAAAGAGGAAAATACATGGATTTTGTTTTGTTTGAATTGTGGAGACTTGTTTTTAAAGTACAAAATTCCTCTCTCCAGAGCAGGAAACTTTTTTTAACTATGAAAAATATGTTAATTAGTCACTGTAGTTCCTCAGCTCCAACATTGGGATTGTAATAGCTGGTGCTTTGGGCAAACAAGGTTTGGTACTTCATCAGGGTTTCAGCCTTCTAAGCTTGAATTCCCTGGTGAAGGTCAGAAACCTGTAAAGGAACAAATATGTGAGATGAGGTAAGGAACGTATAGCAAAGAGCAATTACACACTGATATTGGTGGAAATGTAGGAAGTATGGGCTATATGATGTCTTCAGACATAAAAGAAATGACAGTTTGATTGAAACTTGTGAGAAAAAGAATGTACACTTTGAGGAGTCTGGGCAGAAGATTCTGCTCTTTGGTTTTGTGCATAGGTGGCTGTGTGAACCTAACCTATTGCACAAATATTTCTTAGGGTGTTCACTCCCATGGTAGTCCATACACACATAAATGTTTGGAAAATACCTGGTTAAAAAGAGTCAGAGCCTATGCTTCAGATACTCAAACCAGATGGAGGAGGAAGATTTTATTAGGGACAGTTGTTTGGCAACTGAAGCTTTCCTTGGCCAACCCCATTCATACAGGAGCTTGATGCTTTATTTCTCTTCCAGTCTTAATTGTAACCCTACCCATGGCCTTGGCTGAGTCTTGGGGTAAAGTCTGCAGCCACTGTTGAGGTGAGAAATTTAGGGGTGAAATGTTTTTGTAGCATGTGCCTTCCTGCAGTAGCTGTTCTGCAGCTCTCCTGCCACAGAAGCAGTGGCTTCATCTTTTTCCCAACCCTGCTCTTGACCCTAGAGTTTTTTTTTTGGCTGAGGCTTGGCCAGGAGCCCCAGCCTGAGGTGCAAACTCTATTAGGGAATAAATGGTTTGTGGGTTATGCTTATTTGGGAAGCTCAGTCCGTTAAATTCACAATATTTTACTGATACAGTGAAATCAGGGCTCTTCCTTAAATTTGTTTTTTCTTTGGTATTAGCTGCAACTTTTAGCACTTAATGCTATTGGATTGCTTATCTCTTTCATTGTGATACATTTCCATTTCCTCTTTATGTAACTTGTTCTCAATAGTACTTTGTCTCCTGTGTGATAGGAAGCTTGCCATGGTAGGTCATGTCTTTTCTTCAGTAACCTGTAATTGTGAAAGCTGTGTCTGGGATGGGAAATAAAGGTCTTGTTTTTGTTGAGTAGCTATCAATCAAAGGGTTCTTTCTCTCTGTAAACATACAATAGTGTTTGACTAGTTTGTAGTGAAATTTTCACTTGGCTTAAATACTCATCACATCTTTCTCAGTGAGGTGTTGCAATATTTTTGAAGCTTATGCAGGAAGAGATTTTACTTAGCTTATGGGTTGTTGATTATGGCTTTTTTTTTAATTGTCACCCATTTGTATTTGTTGTCCTTTTCAAAATTAGTTATGCTAATAAGCAAAAACAGCAGGAGAGAAAGGTTAAATCAGGATTTTACCTGTGTATCTCAGTTCCTGAGCACACCTGTAAACAATTGTCCATTACAAACTATCTTTGGTACTAAGAGGACATATATTTTTTCCATATCTCTCCCTTTTTATGCAATTATTTAATTTTTTTTAATTTCTTCTTAGTCATCTTTTCTTTATATGCAATAGCTCCTCTTCAGAAAATAGTCACTAATACCAGCATTGGTTCTTATGGCATTAAAAACTTATAAGCAGGTGGTTCTGAGGCTGTTCATGCTTTTCAGAAATACAAAAATAACCTGTTCATTGTATAACCAATTTTGGAGAGGAAAAAAAGGATTTTAAAAAAAATTAATCAGGCAAGTTGTAGGGAAAATTGCTTGAAACTTGGTTCTTACTTGTCCACTGTATTTCTGTGTGTTTTAGTGATGTAAAAGAGGTTCAGAATTTGAGTCTGTGATGCTTAGTGATTGTTTAATGGAAAGTAATGATTAAGCTACAGTTGCTGTAGTTGCTGATTTATTTTTTTTCCCCAACCATAAAATGAGAGAACAATAAGAAAAATACAGGAAAATAAAAAATTAAGTAGGTCTATTGCAAACTGCATGATTTCAATATAACTGGGTTGTAAATAACACAGTCTGAAATAATCTTCATAAAGCTTCATTCAAAATTACAATATTTCTCCATACATTGGTAACCTGCTCTTGTTTCTTCTGTTTAGCCCTGCCTTCTTCCATAAGGCTGTCCCTAACATAGCAACAGGTTAACCAGCACTAAGAGGGATTTTTTGCTATTTTGCAATTTGGAAAAACTATTCATGTGGTGGTATACTCTTACGTATTTATTGTTGATCACTTTGCCAATTGTCTTTGATTTGACAAATCTCTATCAGTGTTTATCTCTTGTTCTAAGTGCATTCAGATTTAATAGTTATGCAGAAGCTATGCCATATCTTTGAACAGCAGCAGATGCAAAACTTGCAGATTTGGCTCAAAGGGTACATTTGGAAACCTTAAGTAACACATGTGCTGGAGTCTGTTGTAACCACATACTAGGAGGTCAAACCTGATGATGCTGTAGTGTAGATCTCAGATAAAACTGCATGATCTATTCTGTAACATTTCAAGAACAGTCTGTCATGAAACAAATGTATGCTCTGCTATGGAGAGTTTCTGTAAGTATACCTTTATGGACTGACTTCATTTCTTAAGTGCCAGAACTTTTGATTTGTTGGTTTAACAGACTGTGGCTTTTCTCCCTCTTCCCAGATTTTGGTGTTAGTGCATTCTTAGCAACGGGAGGTGATGTTACACGTAACAAAGTAAGGAAAACATTTGTTGGTACTCCATGTTGGATGGCCCCTGAAGTAATGGAGCAGGTATTCCTAATGTTAAAATACATTTTCAGTTTTTAATTTTTGGAACTTGAGACATCCCCACTTTGTTTTTCCTTTCTGGTTCTGTTCCAGGTGCGAGGTTATGACTTCAAAGCTGATATGTGGAGTTTTGGGATAACAGCCATTGAATTAGCAACAGGAGCAGCACCTTATCACAAATACCCTCCTATGAAAGTAACAATCACTTTGCATTCCTTAATGCTGTTACCTGTATTATTAATGTTGCTAGATAGCTAGCACTGCTTCATTTCCAATAGCAACTCAAAATATTTGTGCCTGTATTCTGTGGAATACTTATGATATTAATTTCTACATGGTTTGAATTGATTTTGCTTATAGTACCTCTCTTTCGTGTTTGCTGTAGGTGTTAATGCTGACGCTTCAAAATGATCCTCCCACTTTAGAGACAGGTGTAGAGGACAAGGAGATGATGAAAAAGTATGGCAAATCCTTTAGGAAACTGATTTCATTATGCCTTCAAAAAGATCCTTCCAAAAGGTAGGTCATTATTGCCATGTACAGTGGAATTAGTTTTTTAACTATACAGACTACTGAAAATTCTGGGGTTTAAACATCATCTTTAAGAGTATGATTTGAATTTTGTAAGAAGCAGCCTTCAATCATCTTAATCTGGGAGGAAGAAATTGCCTTATTGCCACTTACATTTTGTTTCTTTGGTCTTGTTAATTTGTTTAAATATACTGTTGAATTAAAATCTGATCAAACTAAAGTCCTTGCTCTACATCTTAATTTCTTATCCGAGGCAAGATATAAATCTTAATATTGTGCCTAAGTCTAACAGGATTGTTCAGGTTGATCAGACAGAACAGTTGGTGAGCAAACATACACATTTGTCTCTTGGCCCTTAAAAGAACTTGAAAACAAATACGTAATTTTATGTTGTTTTTTCTCATTTTGTAATGTAAGCTTAGCATCATCTTTAACTTGGATATTACCAGAGAAAATTACTTATTAATAGGTATTTATTTGTTACTATAGGGTTAGGAGCTCCAAGCTTCTTTAGGGCTTTCCTCATGTTTATGTAGGTAATTGCATGTCATAGTATCTTTGTGACTTTTTTCTTTCTTGTGTTTTGTAAATGGGATAGCCAAGGTGATGAAAATACTCAACATCTATTCCAAAAAACATTGTTGAGGTCCAGAGTTCCCAGAACAATTAATTAATTTATCCTTTATTCATCTTTATGCCTAC